>JAJOOH010027193.1:0-25943 GCA_029582605.1 Solanum gracilifrons
ATATATAAATGAATTTTAATTGTCATTAGTGAAATAATTTAGAATTTATTTATTACATAATAAATATATATTTTAGAAATTATAAAATACGTTACTCCTTTTGTGTCAATTATTTTGGTTAATTTTGACTTTGTTAGAAAGTTTTAAAAAAATAAAGAATATTTTTTTATTTTGTGATTTTAACTAAAGATTTGCAAAATATATCATATTTTTTATTTTGTGATTTTAAACATGTCATATGGAAGCAGAATTTAAAATTGTAAAAAGAGAGAGGAAATAGACGGTCTTTTTAAAATGGACTAAAAAGAAAAGTAAGACAAAGTACACCTATGTTTTTACTGATTATTTTTTGTATTACAATGTTTGTAAATTTGTGATTATTAAGTAATAAAGTTAAACAAGACAATAGGAAAAACATAACAATAAGTCCTACCTTTTTTTTGGTATAGATTTCAAGCATGGTTAGCATGATTTTATCTCTATTGATGTAGAAATAATCAAAGATTCACTGTCCTTAATTTTATATTCACTATAATTTACAAAATTTTATGACAAAAAAAAGATATTGGGTATTTCGTTATCATCGTCAAGCTAAATTCATATATCTTAGCTCTTATTATAGACTTGAGTACTTGAGTAAATTTAGCACTCATAAAATTAAAGATTAAAGTGCTCCTCTTTATTTGAAATATTTCAGTTCATAATCTATGCAAAATAGAATATATATAATGATGTTGATTTTTTATTTACTTATTATTATTATCGAGCCTTAATAGTCTCTCTATAACTCTTCTTAAGCTTGTCTTCCTCATGATTATTCAAGAGTGATATGTTTGTTTTTGGACATATAAAAAAAAAACTATCCGTTAAAAGATCTCAGCGTGATGATAATTTTTTTGCTATTTCAAATTTTAGTCCTCAATTTTATTTTATTAAACTTATAAAGAAACTGATTAATTGATTAGACAAATACTAAATTAACAGAAAGAATTCAAGCACGCAAGTTTATCTCATTCTATTTTAAGTGCACTTCTAATTTTTATCTAAATAAAAGAATCCCCACAAATAATTCCTTTATCAACACAACTACATTAATTAAAATCATGTTTCATTATTAATCAAAAAAACAATTAAAAGTGATGAATTAAACTTATGATAAATAATTCTCTCTATAAAAAGAATATCATGTTAGAAATGAAAGCATAACTTTTAGGTTATATTTTCTTGGACAGTTTAATATTACTGTAGTAAATTACATATCTAGAAAGATAAAATTAAGATTTTATAATCTAAAAATACCATAAAATATTAGATGAAACGTAGTTATAAAATTATGGATTTAAAAAACTATTTTGCCTTGCCATCTCTTTTTATGAAATAAAATTGTAATGCTGATAATTGCAATTAAAAGTTACTAAAAAAATTACAGCAAGAAAAACATTATTTGACTTCCAATAGCAATAGTATTGTGTAAGACAAAGATTACAAAAAAAAAAAGGAGTCATTTTAAAAAAAATGTAATACCTAAAAATCCTCCTACATTATTTACAATTTACTAATTTAATATTAAATTTATAAATGTTATTATTACTCATTAGTTACTTTATTCTCTTCATCTACAATATAATGTCATGTATCTTAAAAATGACTTTATTCTCTTTATAACGTTTAAAAATTACAAAATACTACTCCATAATAACACCTATTTAATATTTTTACACTTACTTTTTATGTTATAATTATGAGCTTTAACTAGTTTACCTTAATAGTAAAAGATGTAGACATTTGAAGGAATAAAAAACAAGTAAGAATAACTGTAAAATAGTAAAATCAGTTATTTTATTCCGATATTTTTGCATAAGCAGTGAACTCCACGCGACTCTATCTCACGTGAACACAGTTACCGAAATACAAGTACAAAAGATGCATTCAAATTGTCGTGTCCATTTTTGTAATTATTACGCAAAACAAAGGTAAATTTATAATTACACTCTTCTCTCTCCGACCCCTCAACGGCACCCCGACCACTCACTTACCTATACATACAACATATACATACATATCTTTCAGTTTCTTCTTTCTGTAATTTTTCTCTCTTCAGTCTACACACACTCGTTTCCCAATGCAGGCTCCAACCGCCGCCGACCGTGAAGTGGACCCTATAGTCTGGCGAGCAATCGCCGGAAAATCTGTCCAAATACCTCCCGTCGGTTCCAGGGTTTACTACTTCCCTCAAGGACACGCTGAACATGCAACCTTTACTTCACCTGGTTTACTGTCCCCTGGTATACCTGCGTTTATTCTATGTCGTGTACTCTCTGTTCGTTTTCTCGCTGAATCCGATACGGACGAGGCATTCGCTAAGATTTTTCTGCATCCGATTAGTCCGAGTGAGGTTGATGAAGTTACTGTGAGTGAGGAGGAGGAGGTTGAGGACAAAATCGTTTCGTTTGTGAAGATTTTAACTCCGTCAGATGCGAACAATGGAGGAGGTTTCTCTGTGCCGCGGTTCTGTGCTGATTCTATATTTCCTCGGCTTAATTTTGAGGCAGAACCGCCGGTTCAGAATTTGTCTATTAGGGATATTAAAGGTGGTGTTTGGGAGTTTCGACACATTTATCGTGGAACACCTCGACGGCATTTGCTTACTACTGGTTGGAGCAAGTTTGTTAACAGTAAACAGCTTGTCGCTGGTGATTCCGCCGTGTTCATGCGGAGAACTGCAACTGATCAACTCTATGTGGGTGTCCGACGAGCTATTAAACGAAATGACAATTCCCAGAAGTGGACTTCCTCTTTTTTGATGCGTGAACATATCAATAGTGGTGGTAGCCCGGATGTGTCTTGGGGGATTAGAAAGGGGCGGATGACGATGGAGGCTGTTGCGGCGGTAGCGCAAATGGCGGCACGGGGAGTGCCATTTGAAGTATCGTGTTATCCGCGGGATGACTGGGCAGGTTTTGTGGTGAAGGCACAAGAGGTAGAGATGGCATTGAATATGCCTTGGACAGTTGGTACGAGGGTTAAGATGGCTGTGGAAACGGAGGATTCATCTAGAACGGCTTGCTTTCAAGGGACTGTTTCATCTGTCATTTTGACTGAAAGTGGCCCTTGGCGTGGATCTCCATGGCGAATGCTTCAGGTGATTATGATTCTGTAGCTTTCTGTTGATGTATTTATATTTCTATGTCTATTAATTAGAGTCATTTGAACAGTAGACTACTTAAAATTGTTGTCATTTGAGCATGGGACTGTTTATGGTACTGCATTGGGTTTTTCCTTTTTCCTGATTAAAGCTGTTGTCCTATCTGATTTCACGGAACATTGTTAGAATTGTCAGACATAGTTGTTGCAAATATGTTATGTTGGTATCAGTTGATAGTAATATATCTATGCTCCTACTAATGCTTTGAGACCTTTCTCAAAAATCTACAGATAATAAGCCGTTATGTTACGAGCATTTTCTATTTTACTTTATATAGTTCAGGAAGTAGAAAACTTGTCTGTGGCATGTTACAGGATAGTGAATTTAAATACTAATCTTTCTGATTCGTGATATGGTGGTGGTAACTTTGGAAATGTGTTGAAGGACTGACAAGTGCGGGTCGCAACTATGTTATGTTGGTATCAGTTGATAGTAATATATCTATGCTCCTACTAATGCTTTGAGACCTTTCTCAAAAATCTACAGATGATAAGCCGTTATGTTACGTGCATTTTCTATTTTACCTTATATAGTTCAGGAAGTAGAAAACTTGTCTGTGGCATGTCACAGGATAGTGAGTTTAAATACTAATCGTTCTGATTCGTGATATGGTGGTGGTAACTTTGGAAATGTGTTGAAGGACCGACAAGTGCGGGTTGCAACAAAGTTAGTTGTGGGACAGAGGACTGCTCTCAAACAGCTTTAATTGTAGACTAGTTATAGTTGTTGTCATTCGAGCATGGATTTCTTCATTCGCCCTTTAAGATGTATGTCACTGGTAGTATATATTTTTTTCTCTAACTAAAACTACTATCTGTTTCTGATCTCAAGGGACGTCATCATTTTCACATTTAGTTCTCTTCAATATGTTGCGATAGTTAATAAATCTATTTTCTGCGGATTGCAGTTCATAGCAATATATAAAACATGACTGTAATAATGCTTTGACTTATTGGTACTATTCTCATTAATCTGCAAAAGCTAGTATCTTCTTTTATGTTAAGTGCATTGTTTGTCTACCTTTGTTAATTCAGGAAGTAGAAAGATTTGTCTGTGGCATGTTAACATGTAGTTTGCTACAATTATTAAATCTTCCAATTCAGTTGTGTCATTTGGAGAACCTATCCCTTAAGTTTGGGTCTTTACTCAATTGTCCCTATTGTTTTATGTGGCAGTCTAGTAGTCCTCCAAGTATGTAAAACTGATGCACTTTTGGTTCTGCACAAAGGTTTCATGAATTCATCTAGAACTCAAAACTACTTAAGAAGCTCGCCCAAATAATAACCCACATGTTTCCATGATCCAATTAGCTTTGATCCCAAATAAGTGAGTGCTTTTTTGGGAAAATTGCTTTCATGCTAACTTAAGGCTGCTAATAGCAGGATGAATGTGAGAGGGAGAAAATGTGCTCTAATCCACCTTGTAGTGTCTTTTCATGGGGTTCTTATCAATGAAGTGTCTGTTAATGGGGTTAAACCAAAGGGAAGTCTCGAGGGTTTGATCTTTCCTTTTTAGAAAGTAGATTATGTATTAAAAATGTAGCAACTTAGCACTAAGTTGGTGTTAAGGCAGTACAAGAGTCCTATTCTAGTAAAGATTTTTGCAAAAAACAAAGAAAAGGGATTTTTGCAATAAAGGTCCTATTCTAGTAAAGATTGTCTGAAATCTAACATGCTATCTTCATCCTTTACATCCTATAGATTACACCAAAAATCCAAAAGCCATAAGCATTTGTATGTAAGTTGTTGTGCACTAACTTTCTTCCCTTTAAAGCATCTCACGTTTCTTTCCTTCCATATATTCTAGCATATACATGCAGGCATCGAGTCTTCTTTTAATGGTTTCAAAACCCTAAGTAGTCATTTGGTTAGTGAAAAAGTTATACTGAGATTATAATGTGAAGGTTATAGTACCGGGATTATGTAATAAAGAGATTATTTAATGGCTATACTTTTTCATGTAGATGTTTGGTTCATTAAATTAGAAATGGGATATATGAGATATAATACAAAACAATTTGTTTTTTTTTTTACATTAGATAAATTTGGATAAATTTTATGTTCAATTTTAATCTTGGTGTTCTTAAATGACTTTGGTATAACCTTCTTAAAAATGACATTAGGAGAGCACCCAAGGGTGTGGCCTAGTGGTCAATGAAGTAGTTGAGAGCCATGAGGTCTCGGGTTTAAATTCCAACGGAGACAAAAACACTAGGTGATTCTTCTCCTCCGTTCTAGCCTTGGTGGACAGAGTTACCTGTTACGTGTTGCTGGTGGAAGGTGATAGGAATTAGTCAAGGTGCATGAAAGTTGGCGCGGAAACCACAATCATAAAAAAAATAACATTAGGAGAAGAACTTTCAAGAAAGGCATTTTGTCATTTGGTTATATTACTGCGGGATTTGCTAATTTGACAATTGTTATCCTACACCGAATGCAGTATAAAAAAATACGACTACTATGTTATAATTAATCGAGATTACATATGTCAGGATCAAAAAGTTCAACCAAACATGCGATAAAATAATCTCACTTTTCATCCCTGCATTATTATCCTAACCTTCAATCAAACGACTCCTTAACATCCTTGGGTTAGAATATGAAAGCCAATAAGAAATATTCATATATAACTAGGGTTGTTCAATAATTTTATTCGGTGAATCTAGATTGGTTGAGCCAAGGATGAGATGGTTACACCAAAAAGAAAAGAAAAGAAAAGAAAGAAGACCAAAATAATAATTTTACTTGGGTTGTCTCATCAAAGTTCCTTTGATGCCATTGTGAATACAATTAGAGCTCATTTGGATTGGCTGAATTTAATTAGCTTTTGAGCTTCAACTACTGAAAACACTTTTTAAGTGTTGGAGCTTAATTATATTGGTGTTTAAAAATAATTATTTTATTTATGATGAAAAGTTAACAAATTAATCAAAGTAAAAGAATTGTTAAGCTAAAATAAGTAAAAAACAATAAGTTGGACAATCCCAAGTTATTGCTTTTGGCTTAAGAGCCCTTTAACTTAAAAGCTACTTTGAATTTTGCCAAACACTCCAAAAAAATGAAAAGAACTGAGAAAGTTCTCAGTCCTCTAGTGGCTTGTAACCTATTTTTGTGGCATGTAATGTACATTGTTTTGGCAGGATAGAAATGAACTTAAGAGTACAAATATTTTGTTCTTGAGCTTCTAATATGATTATTGACATTGGTTTGGTTAGGTCTTTATCGCCGTTGAGCATTAAGACACATACTTAGCCTTATGCTCTTTGCAACCATTCCAGAACCCTAGTTTTGTTGACATTATCCAACCCGATGTAGAATAAGCAGTCATCATAAATGTAATACCAAACGTAGGGGTGGCAAAATCAAACCCAACCCGTTTAAGTAACCCACCCATTTATTAGCTGAACCCATTTCAACCCATTAAAAATTGGGTTGATATGGACCCAAATTGAATAATGAGAAATCTCATCAAAATGTTTTTACAAACTTTTTAAATCATTTGATATGTTATATATAGCCATAATAAAGAATTTTTTTTTTTGGTTAGGTACTAAAATATTTTTAAAAAACAAACAAAATAATTGGGGTCTCGACCTGTTCTATGACTCATTACCCAACCCGCTTTCACCCAAGCAAATTTGGATTGGGTTTGGTCTTGACCCATTATGACCCATCCAAATTTGACCCAACCCGCCCAATTGTCACCCCTTACCAGGCGTGAGTTGGAGGTGAAGCTTACGTGGAGCAATATTATGGAGACGATGTCGTTAGCAACTTTATCTTTGTGTAAAGCCAAGACACTTGTAAAATGATATTGCTATTGTTACCGAAGGAAAGCATAAACTATCTAGGAAAGCCAAACTAAAATATCAATGAAGGTCACGATTTGAGAAAGTAATGGATATATAGGATTGCAACCTTACTTTAAGTCTAATTCAATGCATTGCCTAATCTCTCACCTATTGTGTTTAAGACAATGGCATTACTTATGGATTCTTAATTTCCCCTTTAGTTTTACTAATTAACTAGATCTTAATTACCCATTAATATCCCGATAAAACGGGATGCTATCCTTGTTAACTCCCTCGAGTTCATCCAAAACGCATTAATTTTATCTAATTAAGTGAAGGCCTTATACATAGTCTTAATCATGGTAATTTAGGCTATGTTAGTTTAAATAATCCAATTCCTTGTTGTCTTGTTGATTAATCTTGACCCAATATTAAATTTCTTCTTCCGAGTTCAAACCAAAGTAAATGAGTTTTTTCAAGAGTTGATAGGAATCAAAGAATCAATACAATACATAATTAATCAAATAACAATTAAATCAAACATAATTGGTAAGAAATAAATTGCAAAAACATCCCAGTATAGGAAAGGGTAAGGGTAGAGTGTAGGTAGACCTTACCCCTATCTCGTGGAGGTAGAGCGGTTTTTTTCGGAAGACTCTCGACCCAAGTAACGCATACCAAGGTATTTTGAAAAGGAAAATAGAAAACAAAGAAGACATAACAAATAGTAGGGAAAGCATTACATAACATTAAAAAAAATGGAATAGTAACAACAATATAATGATGCGATGTTTAAAAAAAGGAACAACAGGTTGTAACAAAAATCGAAGGACAAGAAACTACGAGAACAGTGCTATTACTACTGGTATGAAACAAAAAACAGTAGGTGATTTTTCCCATCTGTCTTAGCCTTAGCTTGGTGGATAGTTATCTGGTACGTGTTGTTGGGGAGGTGGCAGATATCCCGTGGAATTAGTTGAGGTGCGCGAATGTTGGCCCGGAGCCCCGGACACCACAGTCATAAAAAAAATAAAATTACCACCAAGCCTATCCCACAAGAAATAAATTAAAATTTTAAATAAACAAAGAAGAGTTTGTTCACAGCCCTAGTTGTTGAGCTTATAAGACAACCATCTTCCAATCCATACTAATCATCCAAATCCAAATATGATAATAACAAGGATGGGATTAATGATAGAGATTTCTTTTTTGAAAAACTCTTGAGCATTGTGTCTTCTTCAATCCAATGTGCGGGTAACTTAAATCTTACTCCCAAGCTCTGATTTCCAACCATAGATAGCTTCCCGAACGTCCAAGATGAATATTTATATGATTGGGAATGACCTACAAAATTCTAACAAAAATACCCCTCCAATCCTGATATCCTTTAGTGCTAAGATGTCGGGCCATAGGCTGTGATAGCAACAATAGCGTATTCCTGATTTAGGTCAGGTCTCTTGTGCTTTGATTGTAGTTAGAGGCATGTGATCCGCAATGCTGCATTTTCCAATTTGACCATTCCCTCTATGCTGTGTCTGACACATGTCAGATTCTTCCAGTTTCTTCTTTTGGCTTAATTTTCATTTATTTTCTCTTATTGTTCTCCAAACATTCCCCAAATTATGTAAAACATGAAAATGCAGACAAAATCGTTAATTATTGCTCTAAATTCTTATATTAAAACACCAAAATATTAAGTAAAATGATACCTATAAGTTGGTGTTGGTTAATCCCATGGACTTTTGTCCTGTTTCTGTTAATAATATCTGTATTTGTTCCCCAGCTTGTTGTTTGGCAACAGTGCTGCACTCTCTCTGTTATCAAACTTTATTTGGGATAAAGTGCACTATTCTCCCTTAATCTGTTGATTAAACTACTTCCTGAGGTTTTTACTCCTCCAAGCCCCCCCATCCATTTGGTTTTCATCTATTGATAGAATATTCTTTTGTTGGTTTTCTATCAAATGATAAAATATTCTTCTTTTGTTCTTTTTTCCCTCCTTGCTTGCTTATATTCTCACCCGAGCTTCTCTAGTTTGCTTCTCCTTTTTCCTGCTTATTGCCACCATGATGTGATGTTTTTTTGAAATGTTATAGCTGCCGCAAACCCATTCCTCACTAGCACTTCATCTTGCAGAAGCTCTATCTTCCTCAATTAATTTTACTACTAACAGATGTATTAGGGCAATACCATTAAACCTGGAGGTCCCAACTCCTAATAGTGTTTCTACCGGATCTCACAGCTTAAAATGATTGTGGAGGAAACTGTGGGCTTGGGAAGAAGCTTACAAAAATAAATCTTTTAACTCTGTAGATTCACTTATTTATGTGATGATGAAGAACAGTAAATCTAAGGGAAATGATTTATTTTCATGCATGTGGGACATGTGTGATGATATTAAATGAGAGAATTTCAGCTAATTGCAAATATAGTGGTAGCTGGAGAGAAAATCTTGACTAGTTACTTTGCTTTTACCATGTAGATTTTTTCCATCCTAATGCAGAGGACTTTGAACTCGGAAGTATTTAAGGAAGGTCCATATCTGTTAAGGAAAGGCAAAAGAGTGATAGTTAATCTCTTGACAGAAAAATAAAGGAATGAATGGTAATGCATTGATAATTCCTCATCATTGTTCTATTAATGACAAAGCAGTTATCAATGTGTTACTTTTTTTCCATTTCAAAAAAATAATACATTGATAATGTAATGCATTGATAATTCCTCATCATTGTTCTATTAATGACAAAGCAGTTATCAATGTGTTACTTTTTTTCCATTTCAAAAAAATAATACATTGATAATTTGATTTGTCATTAATAGAACAATTATTTTTTTGATGAAGTAAGATGTTATATTAGCAGGGCATCAAGTGGATCAGAGTAGTTACATAAGAGAGTCATGATTAACTCTTGAGAACAAAAACTTCTTTTCTAAGTCAAGAGAGTTAAACCAGAAAGCAAAAAAATGGTCTCTAAACCATAGTGAGGGAGCTGATGAAATCTAAAAGGGGAATTATATCATTTACGGGGGTTAGATTGCTCCAACTAAATAGGTTAAAAAGACAAAGATTTCAAACTACTGCTAGGAGTTGAGATGCCATCAAAACATCTGACATTCCTTTCCTTCCAAATACACCAACAAACACATGGGGGAATCATCTGCCAGGTCTTCTTGATGAAATTGTCAAACTCTTTTAGTCTCCAGCTTTCCACTGCTTCTTGGATATCCTGGAGAAGAGTCCAGTTTATACCTACTAGTGAGATGAACATATTCCAAAGATCTTTTGCCGCTGGACAAAGCGAAACAAATAATTCACTGACTCCAAGCTTTGTGGCACATGAAGCATCTGGTCACTTGCTGAAACTTCCTCCTATATAGGTTGTCGAAGGTACGGATAGCATTTCTGAGGGATGTCCAGATGAAACACTTTGGTGGTAGCTTAGTCTTCCAACTCAGTTTCCAAGGCCAGAGGTCTATCATATTATTTGATAAGCACAATTTACTGTATCCGTCCATCACTGTATATATTCCTTTCCAGAGCTGCCTCATTTTCCCATTTATGTTATCTGGCAGATGAGGGGATATTGAAGCTCTTTCTAGAACTTTGAGTAAGTCAATGAGCTTATCAAGCTCCCAGTCCTGCATGTTCCTCCTGAAGTGGGGTGCCCTTATTCCATCTTCTCTGTTTTGGGCCACTAAAGAGTTCTGAGCTGCCCATCTAACCCATCTATTTCCCCACATTTGCCTAATCTTCTGAGGTGATCATTCTTCAATTTTGGTTTCTTGTAAACACACAATATCTGCCCTCCATTTGTGAATCATTGATTTGATTGTACTCCTCTTATATGCTTCATTGTACTCCAACTCAATATTTCAATCTTCATCCAGAAAAAGCCTTGTAGTACCTACCCCCTATGTTGCTTGGACTCAGGTGCGGGTATCCGAGACGAGTGTGGATATAAGTCGCTAGTCGAATTTTTCCCCCCCAAATTTGTTCTTGATTCTGGTCAATGTATCCTGATGGGATTGACCGAATCTGACATGCACCCTGCACCCTGCACCCTGCACCCATACCAGTGTCGCGTTGAGACGGGTACGGCTAGGAGTGGGCATGGTATGGTATATACCGAATTTTTTTTGGTATTCGGGATTGATCTCAACTCAACTCGAAATTGTTTGTATTTTATTTTGGATATATATTTCTAAATGTGTAATGTGCTAGTATGATACACTTGAGATTTTTTTTTAATTGTCAAAGTCATAATATTCTATTATACGAGTATATATTAGTCGAAGTTGAACAAATTATGTTTACCGATTTATCATACCGTAGAATACCGAAACCGAACTTCAGAATATCGAACCATGCCGAATTGAACTGGTATGGTAATGGTATAATGTTTTAAAAACCGAATACCGAAATTACGGTATCGAAACTTTGAAATACCGTACTATACCATACCATGCCCACCCCTAGGTACGGCAGCAAAAACAAAGAGTCCGTGTAACATAGCAGTAACCCCTTCTATTTTATTACCATCTGAGTTCATTCCACTTCAATCTCTCTAATTATTGTGATTGCTTTTTCTTCCCTTTTGTATTGCCTGTGATGGTTGGTGATTGATGTTGCTTTTGCTGCCTCTCTTTTGCTCCATTAGTAAGACCATCCTCAGTATCTCATGTTCAAATCCCACAACATAATTCCAAATGCCTTGCATGCTTTGAACATAATTGACTTAGTCCATCTTGCAGTTTCAATAACTATAGGGAGTTAATTGGCAGCATGCTTGGAGAATCATGCCATGGAAGTGTAATATTGTCGCAAGACGAGAATCTAATTCAGTACTACTTACTGCTTCGAACTGATTTAGTTTCAGGTGCCTGAGTATTGCTGATTTGGAGTTTTCTCCCTTGCCATCTTAAGTTGCTCGGACTCTCCAAAAATGTTGCGACACCCGTGTCAAATTCTTCAAAAATACACTATTTCGGAGGATCCGACATGCATCCGTCGACATTTTTGAAGAGTCTGAGCAACATAGCTCGTTTGCATCTGATGGATAATTGAGTGAAAAATCATTAGTCAAGGGGTCCGGTCGTGATTCCTTTGTTGCCTCTACTTCTGTTGTTGGAGGGTTCAGTTGGTTTGCAAACCAGTCTCTGTGACTTGCCAAACCAGTCCCCTGCTAGGACTTTGACTGCTTCCTGTCTTGATGGTAGTTCGAAAAGGAACTTGTTATGAGGCCATGGATATGATTCTTAGCCCCTGTGACTGTCCAACGAGCAAGAAACCATTTTTGAATGATTTCTGGGTTTGGCTGGAGTGGAAGGGGTCGTTGAAGCATTCAATCAAGCATTTGCTTAAGAAGCTCTTTGCATCTTCGTTTGTGTTTGTGTTCCCATAAAGAGCAGTGATGAGGGATATAACGGTTAGAATATGAATAGGAACAAGAATAGTATATATAATCCTACTTGGAACAGGAACAGAAATAGGAATAATATATTGAATCCTACTTGAAAAAGGATTATAATGTAGTGTCCTAGATGGAAAAGGAGTCTAATGTAGTGTCGTCTCAATGTAATAATGTAGAGACACAAATTCAATCATATTATTCTCCTATACTTCTCACAATAACTATTGAGCAGTAACTTCTTATGACACTACAGGCTTGTCATGTGTCTTTTTTAGCACTATGATTGTTCTTCTACAGTTATTTGCCTTTTCTTTGCTTAATTGATTGCTGAGTCAATGGTAAACTGATTTTCAAGATTGGTTTCTTCAGTTCCTGCCCTTTGAAACGTAAAAATTATAATCAATCCTTCTAAACTGATATTAGTGTCCTTGCAATCTATAGAAACAGAGAAGTTAGTACAATGTTTGGTCCAATATTTAAGAATACGATAAAGTATTTATGGCAGCTTACTGGTGATTTGGGGGAATTAGGATGCCAAAGGATGATAGAGAGAAGAAGAAAATAAAGAGAAGCTGGGAGCCTGGGTAATATCAAGAACGGAAAGATGAGAAAGAGCAGAAAAAGAAAAAAAGAAAGAGACTCTTTCTGTGAGCATTTGAAGTAAAAGTAGGTGGTAGACAGTGGGTGTGTTTGGTATGGTGTTTTCCATTTTTCTCTTGGTTGGTCAATTTTTTTGGACAACATTTTCTCTAGGAAAACAAGTTGCTTAAAAATGAGGAAAATCACTTCTTTGGTGGAAGTAGTGATCACAAGTTCCATAAGTGGTATTCCACGTTGATTGTCTACTCCCCCTCCACATCTCCACCATCCCCACACCCCTACCACCCACTTCCATCCACGTCATGTAATGTTTGTTTAGATTATATACTAATGCTTTTGGGATAATATTTTCTGCTTGCTTACAAAGTGCTAGAACATAAGAAAGTCACTTATTTTTGAGAACATTTTCCTCATACCAACCCCACCCCTTCCCCTTGTGTGCGCGTTCTACTCTCACATCAGGTGGTGCTTACACCTTTGCATAGTAGTGCGTCACAATTGTTTTTAGCAAGTTCTAAATTGTGTCAAGCTTAAGTAGTACATTTACCAAACTCTTTAATTGCACAATTAATAGAGCATGACAATATCATTCAAACTAATCTTTGCCTTTTCTAACTACATTTACTGAGATTCATTTTGCTTTACATCAGCCCAAAGTCTTTGAATCGCATATTTAGAAGTGCAGTACCAAGTAATAATTGATGATAGCATCTCTAGTTTCCGTTATTGTCTCTCTATTATATTGGCTCTCTATAATTGAATTACTTATTATGATAGATCGGGCTTCACATCTAATAACCGTTCCGATTTTCATGTTTGAGAGTTGTTCTCCAATAAATTATGTATGGAGCCACCGAGGTATGGATGAGCAAGTGTTATGGTTTTCTTAGCTGGTTTTATGGTTTGGTTCAATAATCTCTTTCACCAATGAATTCACAGTGTGTCCTTTTGGATTTTGATATGCTGAATCATACACCACCTCCCCCAACATTCTGCCTAGAAATCAACAGTGGCCATAATTTGAATCAATTTTTTACCTCATCAATAAAATAAATCAACAGTGTCCATTTCCCATTTTACTCCCTTGTGTGACTTGGAACTCCCAACTTTTTGGTTGAAAGTGCTCGTCATTGGAGCAACCTTCACTGTCATTGTAAATTGGGATCACTCAACTATTATAAGTTGCCAAGTCCAGAAGCATTACCCTTTGTCTTCTCTTTTTAAATAAGTAAGATAGCTGTTACTTTTTGGTTGGCTATGGTTTTCCGCCAATCTGAGATTCTTGTGATTTTCTATTGCAGATCACTTGGGATGAACCAGAAGTTCTGCAGCATGCTAACAGGGTGAATCCTTGGCAAGTTGAGTGTATTCTGCCAATCCCACAGTTTCTTCCTCCATCGAAGAAAATAAAACTGCCTAATGGGCTGCTACCTGATGGAGAGAGAAGGCCCTTCCCTATGACAGGATTGGGTAGTTTCCCTATGACAGGGTTGGGTAGCTTCCCTATGACAGGGTTGGGTAATCCTACGGTTGGACTCAGTAGCCCATCATTGGGCAATTGTACATCTTTTCCTGCGGGCATGCAGGGAGCCAGGCATGATCAAGTTTGTGTATCAAGTTTATCCAATGTTAGAAGCAATAACCTTGGGTTGTGCACTAACAATAGCTTAGATGAAGAAATCAAGGCAAAGCTTGACAGTGTATCCACCAAACTGAATATTGGCAGTTCATCATCAGACAATTTATCACCGGATAGTCAGAGCAGTGTGCATTTTGGGGACAATGAGCTGATTACAAAACCGGGTTCCAGCTCTTTGACAAAAGATCGTTTCAGTACTTTCCAGTTATTTGGTAAGGTCATCCATGTTGAACGTGTTGAGGAAGCTTTAGATGGTTTTGGTTTCTCTGAAAGTGATAACGTTGAAGTGTTTAGAGAGATAGATGATCCGTCTAACTCAGACGTCTCACCAAATAAAGATGATCCATCCAACTCAGACATCTCACCAAATAAAGATGATCCATCCAACTCAGACGTCTCACCAAATAAACCTTTCAAGCTGTTTGACAATCCTGATGTCCAACATGAATGAGCCTCAGCTGTTGAAGCATGTTCATCATGAGATAGCTATAATCCGTAATTGCCATTAATTGCAAAGCTGTACAGGTAAAACACTAATTATCTGGACTATGCCTTGACAGAACAGATGGAGCCTATTAGAACCTACTGCAGATTTATATCTTTACTTTTTATGCTCTATATCAAATGTTTTTTTGTGGTTCATTTTATTTATGTGAGATTTTCAAGTACAGATATTAGGAGTTGTCCCTCAAAATTTGTTTTCTAGTTTGGACTGCTTGCTTTCTGGTGGAAATGAAACAGTGGCTGCTATAAATACTATTATTCTTTTATAATAAGAACTAAAGAGAACTCCCATTTTTCACTTCTGAAGAGTAAGCATGATCTGATGATTGGGACATTTAATGCATGCTATTTCCAGTTCATTTTATTTTTAAGTATGAAGAGGTGAGATTTTCAAGTACTAATCTTAGAGAGTTAAATTTTTTCAACTGAGATGAAATGCAAGGCTGGTGGAAGTGGATCACTGATTGCTACACTTGCTATCATTTTTGTGCTAATAATTAGAATTAAAGAAAAACTTCGAATATTCAATCTTGAAGAGTGACATGATCAGCAGTTTGGGATATTCTGGTTACTGTTCAAAGGATTGCAAGTAACTTCATAAATAAAATTGAGATAGTGGAGTTTTCAAAGGCTCTGTGCGGTTCCTTGGTTTGTGTTCTATAACATACAAAAGGTTATATTTGATCTGTCATCTGTATTGTGTGTCATGACTTAGTGTGTTTTTGAATTAATTGTGATTTTGTGGTAGGCTCGCACTTCAGTTTGTTTTAATTGCTTCTTGACTAATGATATAACGTTCAGCTGGATGTTTTGGAACTTGGGACGTGTCTTTTGTCTTCCTAACCTTCTGTTATAGCTTTCGATTGCAGTTGAATGATGATTATGGAGATGGATGTATATGATTCTTCATATAGCGTGCTCTGCTTGCAGTAACCTGATTTTACTCTTTTTTAAATCTTTTCAGGTATCCAAGGGAGGAGTTGATTCCAGCAGTGATTCCATTGTGGATGTTTGCTTTCTCTTTGGTATTCAGAACTAATGTAGGCTTTAGTTTAAGACGTTCAGATGTCAAGTAAATCATCTGTGTTTTCTTGATAATGATGCCAGTGCATGAGATTGTACTCTATATATTCCTTTTAGATGCAAGTTAGAATTTGCTATGAATGGTAGATGTTTCTTGATTGGGTTACAAATTTCTCATGGTATCCTATCTTTCTCTGTTTTGGTAACTTTTTGCCAGGTTTTAAGTGCATATGTTACAATTTCCAATTTCACTAGTCACACATACATGCCTCTTTTACTTTCAAAATTCACTTACAAATCCATCCCATTTGAAACTTTTAAACTGGGGAGGGAGGGAGGGATTTAGAACAACATATGCATTGGGTGATATACAGGTTTGTGTTCATCGTTATGCATATTTTTCTCTGCTTAGTTTCCTTTTCCGCGTTGCTTTATTATTTTTTTAATGTTTGACGATGACCACTGCTTTATTCAGTTAACTATTTAAAGTTGTACATTATGCATCGAGGCGAAGGATGGTATTATCACAAAAATACTCCTGTAGTCTGACTTAATATAAATAGGAGTATATGTTACAAGTATTATTCATAATCATAATTATTAGGAGAAAACTGAACTGCATTTTTGGAGTGAAAAATGAAGGTTTATATATTATTGTGAAATTGTGTAGCTACACCTACCAATAGGCACCTAAACTTGTAGCATATTTATGCCCATATGAAGTTGGAAGTTAAATGTCAGCTTGTTGGGTTCCCTCTAGCTCTAGGATAAGACAGACATTGATGATTTCGTTGTGTCTTGGAAACCACTGAATATTGTTATGATTAGGAACCCAAACGTATTTTTTGCGATGTACGTCAAATAAAGGAATTCATCTTTGTTTTTGTTTTCTTAAGCAGTAGTTGAAGGCACAATGTTCTTGACAAAGATAAATATGATCTTTTAAGCACAAAAGTGTTCCATGGTGAGACACATCATCCACCTTAACATGGTTTTAAAGTTTTAAGTGTCATATACTTAGAATTTGTCCTTTTATATTTCATTCACACCGAAAGATCGTTTTAAAAACACCGAATACCCATCGGCTCAGTGGTGCACATTTCTTCAAAACAAAAAAACTGAACAAAATTTGATAAAATCAAACCGAAGAATTAAATACCCACCCCTAGTTATGATCATTCTTAAAAATGAAAACACAGAACTCCTCTTCTACTCAATGATAAAATGAGTTTGGGACAAGTCTGAATAAAAGAGGGATTGAGCTCTTTTTTTTAGTTGGGTCGGATCTGGAGAGGTTAAAAAAATGAAGAGAGTAATTTTTTCATGTCACGTAACATTTTTGGAATTAAAAAATCAATTTAAAGATTTTTCTAATTTGGTATATTTACGAAAATGATAAATATCCACCATTTGTCAGACGATGAGATATACATGCATCAATTTTTTAACGAGTCATATATCCACTCTAATCGCAAAGTTGAAGGAATATTTCCCCTTTGCTATAAAAAAGAACAAATGTTCAAATGGCATTATCCTTAGCAATACCTGCCACAAATTATCAAGAGTACAAAACAAAGAAGCAAAATATAAGAACTTTAAAATAAGTACCATTAAACCCAGAATACGTACGAGTGATACCATCAAAGGAAAGCAAGAAAAATAGAAATGGCAGGAGCAAGCATAGAATAAAACTCATTCATAGTAATATTTAATCACCAATCGAGAATATAACAGTACAGGACGAAGCTTAGGCATACTGTATAGTAAGAATGTCTCATAAGCTGTACGAAAAAAGGACATTTAAAGAACATATGCTCAATGTTTTCATTTTCTTATATCCCGGAAAACCTGTGACTGGAAGAACTGCCCCCAGAACTTTCTGCGGAATCTTCAACCAGCAGCATAGTGCAAATCTGTCCATCCTCTCTACCAGTAAAGAAATAGGAAAGTGAAGAGTCTGATCCATCATCTCTTGGACAGAACATGCTGTGTAATTCAGAATTCAAACTCACAAAACATCAAGGCGGCTTCAGCTGCAGTTCAAGATATACACTGAGGTAAGGTATGACATATGAGAACAGAATGAGCTTAAAACTGGAACTGCCCCACCCATCCAAACTCACACTTACATCATCATCCAGTTCACATCTTAGTCCTCTAGCTGACAGGTCCCTCACCCACATTGTACTCAAATTCAAGAGCTATTCAACATAGATGTAAGCTTGCATAATGGATCAATCAGGGATATACCTAGATTTAACCACAGACGATATGTCACCTCATCTACTTCCTACCTAAATTTGCAAATCACGGATCTTCTAATACAAAGAATCAGGACTTTTGAAACCAGATCTCTTTAAGCTTAAGAAAGATTTTGTTACTCCTAGCTAACGTTATTCTTTCAAACCCTTTTGATTTGGCAAATCTCAGTCATTAAGTATAGCAATACGCCCTTATTGGACTCCAAACCATAATAGAGATGTACAAATTAGCTTCAGAGCATTCAAGAAATTCCCCAACTGAGCACTTACAGGTATCTTGAGTTCTGCAAATGCAACACCTTTGAAGAACATGAACATGCACAACATATTTGTGGGTTAATTTCAAGAAGCCTCAGATACAGATGCTCCAAAGAAACACCAAAATGTATCGTGATCCTTTACTTTAACGAGTCAGTCCAAGTGTATGATCGAAACTATCCTACTTCAACTTTAACATATCAAATGAATATCTAACAAAGCTTAAAAGCTCATGTTGGGATTACATACACAGCTCTTTTTCTAATAAACAGACACACAAGTAGTGCTCGATTAGGGTGTCTTCTGCCATGCAGAAATGCATACATTGTGTTAGATCAAAATATATGAGTTAATACCTTCATGAACTTTTCTTGAAAATAGCAACACTGACCAAAGTGGAAAACAATGCTAGAAAAGCTCCATTTCTTGAGAGCAAAAACTCAGTCCAGGTCAAGGGCTTGGTAATCTGAGTTAACACTTCCTGAAATTGCTCATGCAGAGCTTCCAATGAGCTGGTGTTATCAATCACAATACCTGCCTTTGACCTCTTGAGATCCAGGGACATCTGCGCATTTATCCTGCTTTTGGCCTCCTCCTCCATAGATCCATCTCTAGTCATGAGCCGCTGCAGCTGTGTCTCAGGGTCAACCCAAATGACAACAATGGGTTTAGTCCATTTATCTATCTTGGCCTCAAACAAAAGAGGAACATCAAGAACAATTATGGAGCAACCCTTTATCCACAGCTTCAAAACTTCCATTAACATACCATGTGAAATAAATGGTGCTAGCAACCTACATAGACCGCACCAATTCAACTCTTAAGCAATCTAATAAAACTAGGACAAAATATTATTTAGAGTAGATCAAGAAATATAAAATTTCTATGAACCAATAAATCTTATAGTAAGACAGATTTTACCAATCACATTTGACCTCCATATTTTGTTGTTCAATGCAGTTTTGCGCCAATAGACCACACGCAGACTTGGTTATTCATGAAGAAACTTTGACAAAATCTCATAGGAGCGGCCCACTCCACTTCTCATATAGGTGAATTCCATCAAGTGTATACTACTTTAAATACACCATCCTTAAGGACAATAAAATCATGAGTTAATAACTCATCCTCACAATTAGTAGTAGTTCAAAAACTCACTTTTAGTGCGTAATGTCAATATTGACTTGTTATTACCTATGTGAACCTACTTCATGGGATCTCCAAACACATAGGTTGGGTTATCATAGATATTGAGAATCATATCAGCCTTACCCCAATCTCTTTTGATGTTTGAAGAGTTAATTTTCTTCCCACGGGTTTAGTCAGGGATTGGCCAAATTCACTTCTGACTTCACATACTCAATGGAAATTCATTTGCAACTAATATGTTTTGTACCAGGAGGTAGATCAGTCAAAACCCATGTTTTACTTCTCTTGATAAAACCAATTTATATTTTATTGTCTCGTTCCAATATTCAACATCAGAAGAATATATAGTTTCAAAATAATTTGATGGTTCATTATGGACAAGAAGAGTTTGAAAATCATTTCCATAAGAAAAATATTCTTTTCTAAGCCTTTGCTCCTTCTCAGTTTCTCATTAGAGGTAATCCCTAATATTTGGAGGTGACATTTGGTTTTTAATGACATTTTATCCAGAGTGCATTCTGCAAAAGATTCAATGCAGATAATAGAACTATCCTTTCTTATGCAGATGTAGTTCTTTTAGCACATTCCTTTTAAGGCAATTACTAGAGCACTTTAACTTAAACAGAATATAGTACTATATTTCTGCTTCTCTTGATTTGACAAGAAGTATCCAATTAAAATAGAAAATACAGGATTAATGAGCTGCCAATCTATGCCTTTTTTTTTTTTTAACCTTTTGACATCGCTTTATATCAGAGTAACAGTTGAGCATGAAAATTTAAATAGCAATTAACCAGGAGTACTTGAGCAGTAGACTTTCACTCAGTAACTATGTCATAGTTTCATAACTATTTTACCTATTAAGAAGCTGACGTTTTTCAAGATCAGAGAATACTATTTGACCTAGCTTTGCACGATCAACTTCTCCATTATCCAATAAGATGTCCTCACCAAATGCGGCCACAACCTTTTTCCAACCACCAGTTCCTTCCATCAAAATGTTCTACATAATTTCATATTTTTGTCAGTAAAGAGCTTTACTGAGGATTTACAAAATTTAACAGATGGATATACAATAACTCAAGTACAACAATTTAAGACTCTTTAGATTTGATAATAAACTAAATAGACCTAGTAATAGAATGAGAAAAGCAAGAGGAAAAGTAGTTACACGAGCTACAACATCAGCATCAACAACGGGAATACCATGAGCCTTACAACAATTTAAGACTCTTTAGATTTGATAATAAACTAAATAGACCTAGTAATAGAATGAGAAAAGCAAGAGGAAAAGTAGTTACACGAGCTACAACGTCAGCATCAACAACAGGAATACCATGAGCCTTGAAAAGGTTGGAGACAGTGCTCTTCCCTGAAGCAATTCCTCCGGTCAGTCCAACTATCCTCATTCTAATTATCAAGTAATGAGGAACAACTAAGGCTGCTCAAAGTCAGTTGCTTCCTCTACCTTACTTTTCCATTGGCAAACGACCTTCTTGATTCGGGGATATCTTCAATATCAGTTTCAAACTGAACAATAAGTTGCAGGTTCATTACCAACAAAAAAATTAAACACATAACTTCTGTTAGCACCCTAAATTTATCAAGTAGTATAAAATTACAGATCCCTATAGTGAGGTAGAAACATTTTCAAGATAAAAGAGACAATTATGAAAATGAAATTCAAATTGGTGGAGAGCACCAAACATAATGTAACGTCCCACACTGTCGTGCTAAGGTTTGAATCATTCGACGTATGTGATTTGACCTGACCCGGAAAATTTTGGTGGTTCTTTGGTGTTTATAGGATTTATTTATGATTGGTGAAGTGTTATGTAAGTTCAGAGTCAATTAAAGATTGAAAAGATCAAGTTTGAAGGTGTTGAGCTATGTATGGTGTGACGTACGATCGTACATTGCATGTACAGGTTGTACCTGCATCGTGGTGAAGCTACAATTTAGCAAGGGAGGAGCCATGTACATTCTGTAAACAGGGCCACTCTTGCCTATGAATTTTTAGGCCAATGCCTGAGGCCCCCAAATTTTTGTAAAAAAAAATCATGTTTAATTTTTTCATGAAAAAAATTAATTATTTATAATTAAAATAAAAAAAAATAAAAAATAAAAATAAAATAAAATATATATATATATATTCTTCGCTAACACTCACATTATTTATCCTTTTTAACCCCTTTTGTACTTTATTTCTTCAAATCTGATAGTTACAATAATATTCTGTCAAAAAAAATCAATAGCCGAAAAGTGTTGAACAAAGTAAATTACAAATATTTTTTTTATTTCTTCGTAGTTTTTCATATTAAAGTAGGGTATACCAAATTATCAACTTTTTGAATCAGATTCTATGATTCTAACTCTCATCTTTATTTAAAATTTATCAACTTATTACTTATAAAACTATATTATTGATTCGTATAATAATTGTCTCAATAAAATGATGTTTTTCAATGTTGAATTGATAAAGTATTGCTTAAAAATAATAATGATAAAAAGTATTTGAAAAATTCATTTATAAAAAAAATATTAAGGAATAATTTACATATAAAAATTTAGAAAAATAAATAAATACAGATACAATTTATTTAAATTTTAGGCCTCTAATTAAAATTTCGCTTTAGGCCTCGAATTATGTTGAGCCGCCCCTGACCGTACATGGAGTGTACGAGCCGTACCTTGGTCGTAGGTGAAAGGTACAAACTGTATGTTGAGTTCTCGTGCAAGGTCTAACCTTAAACGAGTGTGTCTCCCAAATTAAGAAGAATTAGAGGATGTGCTACCTACCAAACTAAAGTTCCTTGAGTCTAGTTTCTAGAAAATCACACTGTTCATCAATTCGAGTTAGGAGCAAAAAGTTATGCACGATTTAGTAAAGGATTCATTTCTTAATTTCCTCCAAGTCCGGAAATTTTTCTAGAGAGAGGGAGCTCAACCAAGGCTTCAAGAACACACTCCAAAGTGAGTTTTAATTGTGTTTTTGAGTTGATTACAAGTCCCCTGCACTCTTATTAACAAGATTAAACCATGGGAATTGACAGATTCTTGCTTGAGTCTTCATCTTGACCAAGAAACCCTAGAATCCAAAATTCAAGATTTGGATACCAAAAGGTAAGATCTTCATCCTACACTCAAGTATGATTATACAACAACAACATACCAGTGAAATCCCAAAAGTCAGGTCTAGTGAGGATAGAGTGTACGCAGACATTACCACTACCTTGTGGAGGTAGAGAGGTTGTTTCCGAAAGACTCACAACTCACGTGCAGCTCTTTAGGTATATATAATGGATGGAAAACTAATTTGATTAGATTAATTGTGTAGTTCAACTGAAGAAATTCATTGTTACTTTCACAAGATGTCTGCATTAAGGAAAAGTCTAAGAGAGCTTCCTTTAGTCTGCTCATGAATGAGAATTGGTTGTATAAGTTCATAAGACAGGGTTTTAACATCACAATAAACAAGCAACAATTCCTCCATTCAGCAGTGTAAACCAACAGCTTGTAACACAAAAATTCAGCCTCAAAAGAAAATCATTGACTCTAAACGCACAGGAACAGAGAATGTCATAGATTGCACTTCGAAGGATCATTTAGGTGTGGACAATTTTCAACTAAGCGATTCGACCAAGCAGTCAACCTACCTATCTACCCCAAATTTCACTCAAAACCAACTCCTAATAGCGCTCGGGTAATCAGACTTCAGTAGTGAATATATTGAGCACATAATAAAATGGAGATCAGGTTTAACCAAAGGCTCAAGTCAAGCAAACTAATAAAAGAACCCATTTCAACAGTTCAAAATTCATGGCTATAGATTAGCATACTGCTCCATGTAACAGTTTCCCTCTCCCCAATCTCCACTTCCAAACAAATTGGTCAAATCTGAACAAAACACTTTAAAACCAACCCGAACTACCCCACGCGCACTTATACACCTCTCCAAATGTCGCTCGGTTACTCAAGACTCAACCGGCGGAAATAGTCTCTCAGACAATTTGTCGAACACATTGCAGGCAGAACTTTAACCAAACTGTTTTGCACTAGCTTGGTGATTGACAAATTATAGTTCAATCCAGAACAAATACATCACAATCAGAATTGAACAATTTGTGCAAAAAGAAAAATTATGTAATAGAAAGAAAGTAAGGAGAGAGGAGAAGAGACCTTACCTGAGCCTGAGCGCCACTGAAAACCTCCACTAGTGGTGAAGTTGTGTGATCGTGTAAGTGAGCGAACCTGTTAAGAGAAGGGAAATGGATCAAGTATGGTATTTGTAAGCTATGGATTCTTAAATGGCGTAAATGAATAATTGGTTGTTGGGAGTAATTAATATGGAAGGTCATGAAAAAATATTTTTTCTTCTTGATATATAATTAGTAGAAGCAGGGGGTGTTTACATTTGGCTGAAAAATCGAACCAACTAATTTTAAAAATTGAACTCTAATTTGATTTGATTTTAAAACCCATAATAGTTGATTTGCTTTTATACTGTACCTGATTAAACTGATAAATTATATATACAAATTTTTTTATATATCTACATATACTATTAATTTTTCATAAATAATTATAATTTTTTTATACCTTTTAATCACTAGTTTGATATAAATCTACTTATTTCACGTGCACTAATTTCTTAGAAATATATGTCCAAGCCCAATACTGGTCGTTTGGTAGGGTGTATTAGGATAAATAGTTCATCTATTGTATACTCCCTCCATTCCATATTAATTTAAGAGAATTTTTTAGGCATTTTTCATTTTTCAAATTAACTTAATTGTTTAGTTTTCAAGACTACTTTTAGAGTGTTCTTCCAATTTTACCCTTCATTAGTTGGTATTGGAATTAATGATTAATTAATTTAGTTATTTTAAACATAAATTTGACTGTTGACACCCAATTTTGACCCTCCCCGATAATAATTAATTTTCAAGCTTCTTAATTCTCAAACGATTTAGAATAATTATCTTTATAAAATTTAAGTATTTTCGAAGGTTACTTTAAGTAATTTCATTGGGCTTTTATAGCTTCTTTTTTTTCATTAATTATGTATATAATTAATATATTTTATGATTATTCGAAAATCGTCTCAAAAAGATTTTAGCTTTACTTAAATATTTGGTTAATTAGTTTAGTTTTATAATATTTCATATTTCTTAATTATTTGGTTTATAATTAAGTCAATTATTTTATTTCATTGGAATTAAGAAGCTTATTAATTAATCTTGTTTAATTACTAGTTGAACTTATCCTAACCAACTAAATTTGACTGTATTTGGCTATGATTTAGATTCATATGACCAAAGTTTAAATCCAATTCTAGGTTATTCAATTTTAAAGGACCAAAATTTTGGGCCTTTTCTCAAAATCCAACAATCAGCCCAACTCCCATCATTCCCAGAGCACCTTAATTCCCAACGTACCAATTCTTCTAAGCAACCAATCCAGCCCAAGCCCAATTCTTTAATAACAACAGCAATACCCATTCCAGCAAATACATACAGCATACCAAAACATCCAATTTTCCAATTCAATATTCCCATCCCAACAATACAACAACAGCCCATTCCCTTCAATACATTCAACGATCCAAATTAGAGCCGTCAATATGGGCTAGGCCCGTTGGGCCGGCCTGGCCTAACCCGGAATTTAATAGGGCTAGGCTAAGATTTTTGGAGCCCATTTAAGAAAAGGGCTTTTTAGCCAGGCCTGAATAAGCCTGCCGATTTGTGGGGCTTGAGAAATATAGATAGGGCCGGCCCGTGGGCCAAATAAAAATAATTTTAAAAATATAATATAATATTAAAATTTAAAATTAAAGAGAATCCAAACTCAAAATCTATTTAATATTTAACTAATTGAAACCGCATATAAATTGCAGATGAAAATAAAGATGTTAAGACAACCTTGCCACAAGCTGATTCAAATATGCTTGACGAAGATGATCATGAAGTGTTGGATACGCCATAGATTTCATGATGTGTTAGATATGCCATAAGTTTCATGATTTTTTTAAGGAGTTTATTTTTAACTTTTTTATGGTTGGAATATTATCACATTTTTTGTGTTTTAATGTGACAAAACAATT
>JAJOOH010027194.1:0-21312 GCA_029582605.1 Solanum gracilifrons
GGTATTGATTGGCTATATTATTGTCGTTGATTTTGCTTTACCATAAATTTTAAGAAAATAGATGCTTCCTCCGTCCCATTTTATGTGATGTACTTTGACTCGGCACAGAGTTTAAGAAAGAAGGGAAGACTTTTAAAACTTGTGGTCTAAAATGAATGATAGAAATTTGTGTGGCTGTAAATCATTTCATTATTTTATAGTTAAATTGTTACTTAATATAGAAATGTGTCATTCTTTTTGGGACTGACTAAAAAGGAAAGTGAGTCATATAAATTGGGATAGAGGGAGTAATATTTTTAAATTTTGTGATTTTCAGCTAAAGATATGTGTAATATATCAAAAAAATTTTATCTTATGTAAATATATCCCGTGGAGAGTTAGAATTAAAAAAAATGCAAAATAAGAAGTATTTTTTTAAACAGACTAAAATAATATTAAATTAAAATAAAAGTGTGATGAACATGGTAATTAATTTATTATTTTTGAAGCATCAATAATGATATCATGATGACTTCTTATTAATAATTTCTTATTTGAGTATGAGCTTGTCATGACCCAACCCATCGGGCCGTGCGGGAGCCTACTACAACACATAAGTAGGAGAACCCTCGATTCCCAACCGTTTTAAAAAGTGCGAAAAATTAAGAAAGCTGTAGATAAAAAGAACTTCATGAAATTTTATAAATAAAGAGTTTTAAACGATTCAAGTTAACTTGTAAAGTAATTAACTTCCCCAGGGATCTAGTCTAAACATGTACAAGAGCTTCTAAGATTACAAAGTATAAACATGATAACAATGACGCAGTTCCCACCACATGGAAAGAAAAGTAGAAGTTGTTGGAGATTGCCTTCGTCTTCACCTATGAAACATCATTGACCCTGCAACCAGACTATGCTAAAAAGGCATAGCAAGAGTAGTATCAATACAACAACATGTATTGGTAGACATCATTGGTCAACCCGATGCCCACCGTATAATATAAGAAATAGACTAGAAGGAAACATGCAATAAGATTGTTCATTCCTTCACCTTTATATCTTTCTGCCTTTATTATTGCCCGATACTTCAACCTATACTACTACACTTGACGCTAACCCGTTACTCACTTCGCCTTGATAATAACCTAACCATTCTATCCCCTAGAGGAAATTCTGGAACAACTACTACCAACGGACAACTAATCATGACATGCCCTTACTTCTTCCACATCACCACTCAAACCTTAAAGACAATACACATGGCCAGCTCTCTAAACTAAGACATAGTAAAACCTGGACCCTTGGTCTCCACTTACCATGCCACATCCTGATTTGGGGTCTGACCTTTCATAGTTCATTCATTAACGAGATGTACCCAATTACCTTACGCCATCACAAACCCTCGTATATATATATAACGCACAATCCAATTATCAGTTCAAGAACAACATGCAATTCCACATTATCAATAACAAGCATATATGAACATATCAACCACACATGGTTCTCTCAAAGAACCCACACCCATACTAGTAGTGTGCCGGAACGTGACACCCGATCCCAATGCATGTATGTGTGTTGATACGTGATAATCGATCCAATATATGTATGTGTGTCGGTACGTGACACCCGATCCAACGTATGTATGTGTGTCGGTACGTGACACCTGATCCAATGTATGTGTGTGTCGGTATGTGACACCTGATCCAATGCATGTAAATGTGTCAGTACGTGACACCCGATTCCATCATCACAATCACAATTACACCCATAACGAATATAGTCTTAATTATACAATCAAGTAATAGGTTCATGGCTGTCATGATTCGAGGTTACCCCTAGGAGTAACATGGTGTACTTGACCCCGTAGGGGTCTTATACAAGCCCTTAGCATAATCATAACATAAAGACATAGAATAATTGCAGAAAATTTAAAACTTTTACAATCGAAGTCAACTTCTTTTTCATAAACGAAAAATAAGAATCTAGACTTGTCTTAATCACCATCTAGTACAATAGAGAGTACAAATAGGGTCAAAATCCCTTTACATCAATAACGTCTCAAAATAGGAAAGTACAATAAAACTAGAAATGAGTAATTCGTCCTCGAACTTGAGGACTCACCAAACTTAGGAAATAGTAAACCCAAGCTTCACTTGAAAGGAGAAGTGCATATCAACAACCGGAACCTACACTCATAGAATGTAGAAAATATGGGTTAGCACAATTAATGTACTAAGTATGGAAGCCATCCATAAAAATCCTTAAAACATGCATAAAAGGGACATTTAGTTGAAGTCATGCATTTCTCAAGTTTAAAAGCCATAATGCACATTTATGAAGAAATATAAGCCAAACCAACATAGAAGCAACCCGAAGTCATACTAGTGCAATGCAAAGGTAAGGTCCCATAACCCTACCAAATACTAAGTATCACATTTAGGCTACCAGCATCATACATATCATACTTTTACCTCATTCATAACCAACATACATAAGTAAGGAGTCATTCATGTTCATAGCTTGTAACAAGTAAAGTCAACCTTAACATTCATAGATACCTTTCATACATAATCCATGAGTCATAATAACATTAGAGAATTTCACCATAACTCTTATTAAAGCCTACTTGTGCAATGCATAAGTGAAGTTCCATACCCTCACACATACTAAGTAGTACCTCTGAAGAAGTCATAATTTAAGTCCATGTTCTTATCATAGTTCGTATTCATATCATATAGGGAAGTTTAGCCTTAACCGACATAGACCATGTGAGCTACATGGAATCCAGTGTTCTACCCCCACACCGAAAAGAGGTATCCTACTTGACTAAGGTAGAACTTTCATAATAGCTTTTAGGTGGATCCACTAGCTAAAGACCTATTTGGGCAGATAGTTATGGAATAAGGAGATTGCTACTAGAAACCCGAACTTTCTAACGTAAAAGGTTTCCATCTCATGAGACAACATACATCGGGAAGCCGGACTTTCTAACGTAAAAGCTTCCATCTCATGTTCATATCCACTCAGTGCTAAGCATAATTCCCTTTACAAGTCATATTAAGTCTTTACTTAGGTTCATATCCATGAAAGAATGCACTAGGCACTCAAACCAACATACATCATAATAGCTCATAGATTCATTAGGTGAGAATGTCCTTTCAACCTTAGAATCATCAACATGTAAGTAACTCTTTCACATCATATTCATAGTGTGTTCATGAGAATGGCCTTTCAATCAACACAACAAGCTTATCATAAACATACATACATACATACTTCATGCATAATCAAGTGTAAAGGGTATAGGGAAGAAGAATCTTACATCAATACCATAATTACACAATCGTCATAAGATCATCACCATATATGTGAATCATGAGTTCATATACAATCTTTATTAACATGTACAAACCCTAGTTATTGCCCTTCAGGGCTAGGAATCAAGATCAACCCTAACTACTAGAATTACAACACTAGATAGGGGAATTACATGATTCAACAACTTAATAAACATAAACATAATCAATTGTCAAGCTTCCATGATCAATCAAGTCACACATTAGTTCACAATTTGGGAAGAAGGGGAAATCATGGGTCGAAGGGAGATTTTCATCAAAATCCAACAATACTCCATTAATCTAACCATAAATCATCTTAATCAATCATAATAAACCATAATTAAACAATAGAAATTGTTTTGGAAGAAGACCCATGACTAGATGAAAACCCTAGGTTTTGGAAGTCTTAAAACATACTTTGAAGGGACTTCTAGGAGGATAGCTACCCAAGAATTAAGAGCATCCATACCTCAATCAATAAGCTCTAAGAAATATGGGGAAGAACCTTGAGAATCTACAAACCCTAGTTCCAATAGTTTCTTCTTCTTCCCAAAGTCTAGAGAGAGAATTTTTAAGAGAGGAGGGAGTTTTTGATTTCAATTGGGTGTTTGTCAATAATGACCAAGTCTTGTGAAATTTGACTTCAAAACAATATATATACTTCCCCTAGAAATACCCAAAACACCCCCACTTTAATTGGACTTAAAAGGAAATGACCCATAAGACCCTCGCTTAATGGTCCCCGTCAGGGACCACGAGCCATCCTTCACGACCCATGGTCCTACCCATGAAGGTGAGGCAGTGGCCTCCATTTTTGGTCACAAGGTTCATTCGCCCAAGTCATCTCCACGGGACCCTTCATAACTCGTGAATTGGACCACTGATGAGTCCATAAATTGGACTCATTTAAGGCTATATTTTGATATAACTAGTGTCCTCAAATGCATTTTTTGTCTCAATATCTGATGAAAACCCTTAAGGTTCGGGTATTTGAAGTTTGAGGAAAGCATAGATACTACTTAGCAAAAAGGAACAAAAGTAGCTGAAGGATCGAAGAAATAATGATTTGAAAATCGCCGAACCTATTCGGCGAGTCGCCAAAAGGTCTTATCCTCATCTTTTGTTCCAGTGTGCTGAGCCCTGAAAGAAATGATCAAACCGGCAGTGAACAGAAGCAGTCGGTGTATCACCGAGCAGTTTCGCGAAGCTGTACTATGTCACCCAATGATCCAAACACGACGATGCTGAAGGATAGAGCAAGACGACGAAGAAGCCTAACAAAGAGCGGATCGCCGAGTTGATCGGCGATCTCGACTAACGACGTCGAATGATCCGCTGCAGCACAGATTTTTGAAAACTATAAATACTCGTTGAGAATTATTATTCTAATATAGAATTTTTTGCTTTGAATAGTAAATTTTTAAACTTGGATTTTATTTTTGAGTTCCAAGTTTGGAGAGGGTTTTGAAGAACTTGAAGGTTCAAAGGGTTTTAACTCAAAGATTTTGGGTTTGGGTCTCTTGGATTCTTCACTCTTTGCTTGTTTTAAGACTTAAATCTTGATACTCATTTGAATGCAAACTCATTTTGGTATAAATTTCTATCTCTTTTACATGTCTAGCTAAAACCCCAATTCTTGGGGTGCAATTTTGTGATTATGGGTTAGATTATCTGATGGGTCTTGCTTGTTGATGATTTATTTATTGTTTAGATGTGATTTTGTTTAGTAGTTGTAGTGGAACTTAATGAAATTGTAGCTGCAAATACAATTTCACCTTTGTGTTTTCGGCTTGCTCGAGAGAGAAGTTTCTTAAAACTAAGACTACTAAATTGATAGCCAGTGGGAGTGGGTCGATATGAGTTTCAGCTCGAGAGAGTGAACCCTAGTCTCATTCCCACACACTCAGCTCGAGAGAGTGAGTGGGCAAAGGCGAGGGCTACTCTTTAGCGGCAAGTGGGTATCCGAGAGGAACTCATTTGATTCGGGGTAAGTTGTTTGAGAGAGAATTTATACCCTCTATAGTCTAGCCTAGTCATAAATATTCAACAAATTTATTGTCAAAAGCATGTACCAAATAGTTTAGTTTTTTCCGTATTCCTATCACATCCCAAGAACCCCATCTCCTTGATTAGTACTTTTTGCATTTTTGCTGTTTTCACTTACTTGTGAAAAATCCCACATTATTAATTGACGCTTGCGTCACCCCTTAGATTTAACATGTCAATATTCGAAAATATTTTTAGCTATGACTAATTAGAACTAAATTTTATTTTTCTACTAATTCTCAAGCCCACTCCCTTGGGACTCAACCCCAACCCTTGGTCCGGTTACTTTACTATTGTACGATCGTAGACACTTGCATTGAAAGTTGTGTCTTGATTACACAAACATCAAAATGGCGCCGCTGCTGGGGATGAAGAATAGTTGTTGACTTGCGTTGTGTCGTGACGTTAAGTAAGGCGCTGTTTGGGAGGTAACCCAAAACTCTTTATTATTTTTATATTTGCATATTGGTAAAATAATGGTGTGTTATTGGTATAGGTTGAATTGTGAGAAGTTCTCGAAAAGTGCAGGGTGACAAACAACTGATCCAATTGGTGAGTCGTCGAAGAGGTCGGCGAACCCGACCTTATCCGCCGTTTGATTCCAAACATCTCCAAAATTAGAGCCTGTAAAACTCGGTGAGCTTGTGAAATTATTGGCGCATCGCCGACTCTGTTGGCGATCTCGATGGAGACCGCCATTTGAACTCTCAAGCTTACTGGAAAGTTCTGTACAACTCGGTGAAACAAGTGATTGCTTGGCGACACGCCAAATGACTCGACGTTAATGACTAATATCGCCGGGTGTGCAGAAATTGGATAGCGTTTGAGTAAACTTGAAGCAGGGTGGCTGTGAAGCTTTCGAGAAAGTGGGTTGAAAATATACGTGTTGATAGATTGCTTTCTGTGGATGTTTGAGCTTGTGGATCCTTTTGTTTTAAATTGCAAAATGATTTTGACCCGTCTGAAAATTTTTGCCACTTCTCATGTGTTGAATGTGACTGTTCTTTTGCTAAATTTAAGTCTCGATTCAAATCAATAACGATGACTTGAATAGTGCTCTCAATCGAACGAACATGAATGCGCAGTTACGATGAGGCCAAATGAAATTGCATAGACAATATGTGAACTCTTTGCATCTCGTTATGACTAGCCTAGTATCGAATTGAGTCTCTTGTGATGATTATTGCACACTAGAGAAAGTGTGGAGTCTTGTTTGACTGTAGTGTCAATGCCTAGTGTGATAAGCTTACTTTGAACCATGCATGATAGATCCTAGAATTTGCCCCGTTGGTCTGGTCAACTAAGTGATGTTATCTCTTGATATGATCTTAGGCAACTTCTAAGAGTGTGAGTCAATTTGACATATATACCTCTTTTGTGACCTACCTTGTGAGTGTGTGAATCGTTTTTAAACACCCCTTGAGCTTTCCCTTTCTTTGGAAGAAACTTGATGAAAGCTTAACATTTATTTATACATTACCCATAATCCTCATGAAGTTGTGGTTAGTTGAATAGTCCACTTAGGCCAAAAGCCTAAGTTGAGGGTGTTGTGAAAAGAAAAGGCAAATTAAGAAGTGCAAGAAAGGTCCTCTTACCCATGGTTTTGAGAAAAATGGAACCCCTCCATATAAAAAAGAAGAGAAAGAAAAAGAAAAATAATGAAAAAGAAAGTTGTGGAATAAAGTACAAAAGAAATGGGGTTCCCAAACAATCTATAGAAAGTGAATAATAGGATGACTTGTGGGGACTAAAGAGAATGATGAAGGAAAAGGAAAAGAAGTGTTGTGAGCACCACATTTCATGAGGATGAAAGTCACTGAGCCTAAATGACTATACCTTTGCACTCAGCCCCAGTACAAGCCTTGAAAAAACCTTTTTGATCTTGAGTGAGCTGAAACAAATGTTGGTTGGAAAATACGGGCAAACTTATGGGTGAAGTTATGCATTGTGTTCTTCTTTGTGAGTGTGAGCGTTGCATCTGATTCCGAAGCTTTAAACTGTGAACCATTGTGTCAAATTGGAATCATTCCTTGTGTGAGGGCATTTGGACACTTTGGTTGAGCTTGAACTTGCATTTGAAGCAAGTATTGTGAGCATGAGGTTCTTTGATATTGGTGGGACACAACTTGAATCTTTGAGTGCACATTTGATCTTTGCATAAGTAAATTGAGTCTTGTTGTGTGCATTCATGATTGAGTCTTGTGTAGAACTGTTTGAGACACCTTTTTTCAACGGCTGAACTTGATTTTGCTTGAGGACAAACAAAAGTTTAAGTTGGGGGTGTTGATGAGTCCACATATTGGACTCATTTATGGGTATATTTTGATAGAATTGGTGTCCTCAAATGCATATTTTGTCTCAATATCTGATGAAAACCCTTTAGTTTCAGGTATTTGAAGTTTGACTGAAAGCATGGACACTACTTAGCAAAAAGGAACAAAAATAGCTGAAAGATCGAAGAAATGAGAATCTGAGAATCGCCAAACCCATTCGGCGAGTCGCCAAAAGGTCTTATCCTCGCCTTTTGTTCCAGTGTGCTGAGTCCTGAAGGAAAGGATCAAATCGGCGGTGAACAGGAGTAGTCGGTGTATCACCGAGAAATTCCGCGAAGCAGTACTATGTCTCCCAATAATCCAAACACGACGATGAAGAAGGATAAAGCAAGACGGCGATGAAACCTATTAAAGGGCAGATCGCCGAGTTGATCAGCGATCTCAACTAACGACGCTGAATGATCCGCTGTAGCACAAATTTTTGAAAACTATAAATACTCGTTGAGAATTATTATTCTAATATCGAATTTTTAGCTTTGAATAGTAATTTTTCAGACTTGGCTTTTATTTTTGAGTTCTAAGTTTTGAGAGGGTTTTGAAGAACATGAAGGTTCAAAGGGTTTCAACTCCAAGATTTTGGGTTTGGGTCTCTTGGATTCTTCACTCTTTGCTTGTTTTAAGACTTAAATCTTCATACCCATTTGAATGCAAACTCATTTTGGTATAAATTTCTATCTCTTTTACATGTCTAGCTAAAACCCCAATTCTTGGGGTGTGATTTTGTGAATATGAGTTAGATTATCTGTTGGGTCTTGCTTGTTGATGATTTGTTTGTTGTTTAGATGTGATTTTGTTTAGTAGTTGTGGTGGAACTTAATGAAATTGTAGTTGCAAATAAAATTTCACCTTTGTGTTTTCGGCTTGTTCGAGATAGGAGTCGTAAAACTAAGACTACTAAATTGAAGGCCAGTGGGAGTGGGTCGATATGAGGTTCAGCTCGAGAGAGTGAACCCTAGTCTCATTCCCACACACTCTGCTTGAGACAGTGAGTGGGCTAAGGCGGAGGCTGCTCTTCATGTGGCAAGTGGATGTCCGAGAGGAACCCATTTGATTCGGGGTAAGTTGCTGGAGAGAAAATTTATCCCTTCTATAGTCTAGCTTAGTCACAAATATTCGACATATTTATTATCAAAAGCATGTACCCAATAGTTTAGTTTTTCCCATATTCCTATCACATCCCAAGACCCCTATCTCTTTGATTAGTACTTTTTACATTTTTGCTGTTTTTACTTACTTGTGAAAAAAACCCCATTATTAATTGACGCTTGCATCACCCCTTAGATTTAATATGTCAATATTAGAAAATATTTTTAGCTATGACTAATTAAAACTTAATTTTATTTTTCTACTAATTATCAAGCCCACTCCCTTGGGACTCGACCCTAACCCTTGGTTGGGATACTTTACTATTGTACGATCTTAGACATTTGCATTGAAAGTTGTGTCTTGATTATGCAAACATCAACCACGACACGTGGTAATACCTGTGGAGATTTGAGGCAGTAGCTATGCTACCTCGCGCCTTCATGCCACCATGCCCAAGTCCTCTTCATGGAGGGCTTCATGAGCCGCGGTCCCTTCCGTGGAGGTTGAGGCAGTGTCTAAGACACTTGGAGGCTTCCCTCTTTTGGCAAGGCAACTCCACGAAGCCTCCCACGTGTCGTGGTTATGGCTATGGAGCTTGAGGCAGTGTGCTCAAGTTTAGGGCAGCCTTGGCCTTTGGCCTTGGCATGCCCCTTTTTCTTGGCACTTGTCCCTTAGGCCTTGACTCCTAAAACCCCTATATCATGTTTAGATGGTCTACTAATCTACGGGGAGTCATTTTACGATTTTTAACCTTATGCTTAGGCTCTAGATTAACCTACCATTTTCTGAAGTGTTACAATGGCATGCAATTTTACATATTTAGTCTGATCCTTAAATTCGATTCATAAAACTCTAATTCCATATATGTATACATATAACAAAGCCATTAACAGGTTTATATCACACAACCATAAAATCAAACCATCACCTAACCCCAGTTCACGAGATAAAGATTCCTCCTACGGTATACGTCTGATGTAACACCCAGGAATACATGTACAACCAACTCTTTTTGGTGCACGAAATCCTACGCATGAATTCTACCGTCAATTACCAATATACTAAGTAGTGAATCACATATTTATAACTACTCAATTAATAAACCTAGCCTACCTGGGTGCCAAGCAGTCGCAGAGGGATTATAAATCCATTCCAGGCTTCCGAACGATGAGGCGGTTGATTTTAACTGGAAATCCGCAAGCTATCAACATTCTTACGCTAGAAATCTCTTTCTCCTTCCTTCCTAAGCCTATAGCATCCTTTTGAGGGTTTCTGGGGTGATCCTTCGCTCTTTTTGGTGTTTTTGGAAAAAAGGAGAAAATAAGGCTTCGTGTTATTTAAATTCTGTCTCGCTCATCCCGCTCTGGTGGGGTCAATTCCGCTCAACCGCCGCCGCCCTGGCGGCATCTGGCCCACTCTGGCGGGCTGATGGACCCAGGTTTTCCCCGACATTTTCCTTTCCTAAATAACAACGGTTCGGGTCGTTACAATAGATACCAATTTACCCCTCATTCGTCACCGAACGACTAGCGAAGGGATCAACCTGCAGTCTTTCTCAGAGTACTTCTAAACTAAGGAATCGGTCTGTTACGGAACCACGAAGGATGGTGGTTTTTCAAATTTGAACACAAAAGGTTCTATACTTAAAAAATCTGTTATGGAGAAAAATAAATGAGGCAACACACAGAGAAAAGAAACGTGTCCAATGCACAGCCTGACCTCGCTAGAGCGGTAGCCTTCCCGCTGAGGCAGGGCCTCTGTGGCGAGGGACCTCCCGCCGTATTTGGAGATCGGTAGCAGTAAAGGTGGGAAAATGGGAATGGTTCTCCATTTCTTCCTTTTATCATTCAAACTCTCCAAAATTCTCTCAGGTACTTCGCTTCGAACGTCCATTTCAAGGTAAATATCTTGCTCCTTACGCTATTCAATTTATTACTTAATCAACTACGATTGCATGTCAATAACTAATTGATTAGAAGGGCCTTTGGGGGGTAGTTTTTCGAAAATGAACATAGGTTGCTTAATATTGTTAGAAAAACATAGCATGGACACTTTCCTTACGTCCCCAACGTCTTCCCGACGTCCTGGGCATAAGGATTTTACGAAAATATGGTCGAAACGATACCAAAGGGGTGGGGAAAGTTGAAAGATTTTCTTGTGTAAAACTCATATTCGAGCACCATTTAGGGGTTATTTCGCTAGAATAATTGAATATTTAGGTCCTAGGGTACTTTCTAGACTCTGGTATGCTAAAATTCTGTCAAAAATGAGGTTTTTGGGACGAAGAGGCGCCATGATCATGCCTGAAGTTCGGCCCAAATGAAGGCCACTCTGGCGGCCTTCATCCCGCTGTAGCGGCCTCCCTCATCCCGCTGTGGTGGGGTTTGGGCCGCTGTGGCGGGATTTCGTGGGGCAGTGACCCCTTGCCTCTTAAATTAGATTTTTTTCTTTTCTTAGCCAACACTATCTAATCCCAAGGAATTCCTAACTAGTCACCGAATGCTAAGAGGTGGCTGCACTTGGTTACCAGGAGGATTCGTCCATCGGGCAACCACACCAATGTGACATTTCCTCGAACTTTGGTGGTGGCGTGTGCTATACAGGGAATTAGGCTAAATGTGAGCGCGCAGATCATCTCAGAATGGAAGGTGTTCTACCGGGGTAACAAAAAAGGCCTTTTCACTTGGGCTGGTGACTGTTATGTGCAAGCGGGTGAGGGTACCCCTCTTGGACACCGATGAGGTACTTCCTATGAATCCCCATTTTCACCCTAAATTGATTAGGTATGCTTTCACCTCCGGGAGTAAGAGGATAAAGACGGACAGAGCCGGTAGCAGTCAAGCAACTGCTGAGGCGGATGATGAAAGAGGAGTAGACGACGAGGCCGACGGTACTCTCCTCACCCAGTCCCTGCCCTCACTATCAGGTGCATATGTGAAGGTGGACCTGGCGGCCGTCCGGAAGAGATTGGGATGCTCCTATGCTAGCACCACTCCAGTTCCATGCAACATTGCTGTTGAGGTCTAGATGCTCTGCCGCCAGTTGCATCAGGAGGGGAGGAAGGGTTTAGTGAGGAATCGATTGATGGCCCGAATGTGGAAGACCCTGAAAGTCGTCTTCTCTTGTGTTTCCCCCGGGATAGAGGTTCCCCGACTCGAGCCAAAAGACTATACGAGGTTCCCTATGTTGAATAAGGCCTTGACTGGCGTGATACCCCCAGAGGACCTGAACTCCGATTATAATACCTCCCTCTCCCAAGGACATTGATTTGGTTTTTCGCCCCTCTTGGGCCTGTAATGAACACTGTTTCATTTTCTCCTTTTGTTTTTCCTTACTTTTTGTAACCACATGGATGCTGGGTTTTGCTATTTATCACATTTAATATTTAAATGCTAAGGATTATAACTTATTGTTCTATTGATTAGTACTGGTTGAGTTGCAGGGATTAGCTCGTACACGATTCGGGGTCTATATGCATGACTAGGGAAAATAGGGGAGACAGGGCTGAGATTCTGTCTCACCCTATCCCGCTATGGCAGGAGGAATCCCGCTCTGGCGGCCTTGCCCTGGCGGGAATATTCCCGCCCCAGCGGCTCAGACAGAAATAGTAACCCATGTCAACAATTTCCTCGGGTTTTTCCTATTTTCTAAAATTTTCCCCTGATCCCCATGCTATAACTAAGCATTTAGGATAATCCTCTTAGCTAGGATAGTCACTGTCTACCCCGAGTCGACCCAACGTTACATACTCCAGAATTCCTTCTCATTAATTCAATACCACCAACGCGCACAGTTTCGAACATTTTGGCTAGCATGTTGCACACATCGAAATTCAAACAAGTCATATTGTGCACACAATCATATCATAGCATGCAAGTAATTAATCTTTCACACCAACAGTTATTTCAGACAATAATATGCACACATTGACAGTTTCAAACTACAATTCACAGATAAGTCCAAATTATTAATTAGTTCGCTCTATATATGACCATTACTGATCATCCATGCAATTTACACAACCTCTAAGGCCAGATACCAATTGGAACCTTCTCAGTTCCAATTTACCTTGCTTGCGTCCCTTCAGTCGTGACTATGGCGTCCAATTCACTTTGTTGAGATACCAATTAAAATTGGGAGACACCAATTGGACTCAACTCATACCACAAGCGACAACTAGCACGAACGAAGAGAAGAAATGAAACGACTTCCTAAAATGCTTCATAACTTCCTGAAGATTAGATGGGGACGTCAACACACCAATCCGTAGGAGTCTAGTCCACATTTGCTATTGTACTGGGAGACCGGTAACCTGGGCTCTGATACCAATTTGTCACGACCCAACCCATCAGGCCGTACGGGCACTTACTACAACACCTAAGTAGGAGAATCCTCGATTTCCAACCGTTTGAAAAAGTGCGGAAAATTAAGAAAACTGTAGATAAAAGGAACTTCATGAAATTTTATAAATAAAGAGTTTTAAACGATTCAAGTTAACTTGTAAAGTAATTAACTTCTCCGGGATCTAGTCTAAACAGGTACAAGAGCTTCTAAGATTACAAAGTATAAACATGATAACAATGATGTAGCTCCCACCATATGGAAGAAAAAGTAGAAGCTGTTGGAGATTGCATTTGTCTTCACCTATGAAACATCACTAACCCTGCAACCAGACTATGCCAAAAATGCATAGCAAGAGTAGTATCAGTACAACCACACGTACTGATAGGCATCATCGGTCAACCCGATGCCCACCACAAAATATACGAAATCGACTAGCAGGAAATATGCAATAAGACTGCTCATTCCTCCACCCTTATATCCTTCTGCCCTCATCATTCCCAGATACTTCAACATATACTAGTACACTTGACGCTAACCCTTTACTCACTCCATTCTTGATAATAACCTAACCATTCTATCCGTAGAGGAGATTCCGGAATAACTACTACCAACCCGGCCAACCACTCACGACATGCCCTTACTTTTTCCACATCACCACTCAAACTTTGAAGATAATACACATGACAACCTCTCTAAAGTAAGACATAGTAACACCTGGACCCTTGGTCTCCACTTACCATGTCATATCCCGATTTGGGGCCTGACCTTTTACAACTCATTCATTAACGAGATGTACCCAATTATAGTATGCCATCGCAAACCCCCGTATATATATAACGCACAATCCAATTATCAGTTCAAGAACAACATACAGTTCCACATTATCAATACAAGCAGATTGAACATATCAACCACACATGGTTCTCTCAAGGAATCCACACCCAAACTGTATGTGTGTCGATACGTGATAATCGATCCAATATATGTATGTGTGTCGGTACGTGACACCCGATCCAATGTATGTATATTTGTCGGTATGTGACACCCGATCCAATTATGTGTGTCGGTACGTGACACCCGATCCAATGTATGTATGTGTGTTGGTACGTGACACCCGATCCAATGCATGTAAGTATGTCGGTACGTGACACCCGATCTCATCATCACAATCACAATCACAATTACACCTATAACGAACATACTCCTAATCATACAATCAAGTAATAGGTTTATGTCATGCAATTGTACATATTTAGTCTTTTCCTTAGATTTGATTCATAAACCTCTAATTCCATACATGTATACATATAACGAAGCCATTAACATGTTTATATCACACAAACATAAAATCAAACCATGACCTAACCCAAGTTTACTGAATAGGGCTTCCTCCTACGGTATACGTCTGATGTAACACCTAGGAATACATGTACAACCATCTCTTTTTGGTGCACGAAAGCCTACGCATGAATTCTACCGTCAATTACCAATATACTAAGCAGTGAATCACGGATTTATAACTACTCAATTAATAAACCTAACCTACCTAGGCGTCAAGAAGTCACAAAAGGATTATAGCTCCAATCCAGGCTTCCAAACGACGAGACGGTGGATTTTGATCGGAAATCCACAAGCTATCAACATCCTTACGCTAGAAATCTCTTTCTCCTTCCTTCCCGAGCCTAGAACAGCCTTTTGAGGGTTTCTGGGTTGATCCTCGGCTCTTTTTGGTGTTTTTGGAAAAAGGAGAAAACAAGGCTTCACGTTATTTAAGTTCTGTCTCGTCCATCCCACTCTCGCAGGGCCAGTCCCGCTGGAGTATCGCCGTCTTAGCGGCATCTGGCCCGCTCTGGCGGGCTGATGGACCCAATTTTTCCCCGACATTTACCTTTCCTAAATAATGATCTTTTTCTAAATAACGACGGTTCGGGTCGTTACAATAAATACCAATTTACCCCTCGTTCGTCTCCGAACGACTAGCGAAGGAATCAACTTATACTCTTTCTCGGAGTACTTCTAAACTAACTAATCGGTCCGTTACGGAACCACGAAGGATGGTGGTTTTTCAAATTTGAATACAAAAGGTCTATACTTAAAGGATCGGTTATGGAGAAAAAAAATGTGGCAACACACAGAGAAAAGCAACGTGACCAATTGCACAGCCTGACCCCGCCAGAGCGGCAGCCTTCCCGCTGAGGCGGGGTCGATGTGGCGAGGGACCTCCCGCCATAGCAGGAGATCGGAGGCAGTAAAGGGGATAAAGGGGAATGGTTTCCCCATTTCTCCCTTTTCTCATTCAAACTCTGCATATTTGAGATAGGGTTTTCTAAATCCTTATTCCTAGTAGTAGAACGAAAAGAGATCTAAGGAAATGTAATCAAGTAGACAAATTTTCAATGACTATACTACTTCCAAGAAATCTAATTTTAAATATTATTGTTATTATTATTGTTATTATTATTATTATTATTTTTCACCTAATCTACTTTACAAGAACTATAATTCTTTTTGCATTTTTAAAAAATAAAAAATTACAAATATTTCGGTGAGAGCAATAAGACTATTTAATTTTTCTCATTTCCCCCCAGAGTACTCAGGAGTAAAAAAGTGTCAAAAATCACTCAAGTTTATTAGAGCTTTAAATCAAAATGTAATCAACGCATTTAACAAAGAAAAAAACCAAGGAAGAAAAATAAAATAAAAATATAATACAACAAAAAATAACCATAAATACACCCACACACACGAAAGAAAGATAAAATAATGACAAAAAATTAAATTAACTTATATATATATATTGTTTGTGTCATTAGAGATAGAACCTATCAATAAAGATGCACTCAAATTTGGTGAAGTGCATAACCTAATTATTTGATCGAGCTTCAAAACATAAATATAAGAAAACATTTTAAAATGTATAAAGTATTTTAACTATTTAACATTAAAAAAATTATACATTATGATTAAATCAACATCTAAATACAATTACTAATAAAAACATAATTATTTCTTTTAACCAAATGATCAATACTTCATTTTTGCAAGAACTTTGTCATTATAAATTAACCAGAAAAAACAGCAATACTTTTATTTGGATTTGTTTTTTGTTTAAATTTTTTATGTATATTTCCTATTAAATTTCTTTACTAATGTTTCTTCTTCAGTATGTCTCACAATATATTTGTCTTTAATTTTTTATATTATAAAGTATTTTACATTTTTATAATTAAATTTATATAAGAAAAGATATATGTGACCGCGTAAAATGTGAATAAATTGACTAGTTAAAGAGTGAATTAGAGAAGATTGAGGAAATATGATATCTTCTCAGGATCTAAGATAAATAAAAATATAGATTTGCCTAATTAACAAGAAGATAATAATTTTAGATTATTTTTTTGGCTATGAAAGTCAGAGCATAAATAAGATATATTACTCTAATTCATTTTTCTGAACAAGCAATATTCTTTTAGTCTACTTTTGATGTTTCCACTTTAAGCATGGATGATGAGAACTCATAATTTATTACTTTGATATATAATTAAATATGTAAAATTTCTCCCAACCTTAGCTTATAAAATCATGATATGGGACTAGATTAGAAGCAATGTCAAAGGTATTATAATATAAGGCGATCAATTGAACACTCTACATTAAAAAAAAAAAAATAATAGATTACATATAATAAATATTATTTTTACATATTTATTAAATATTGAACACTAAAAAAATCTTAAGGATACTCAAGGGATAATTACATACACATTCTTTTGGTACCTGCCTTTTCGTGTAAAGATATGTGAATTTTTAATTTATAAATGACATGATATGGTAAATAAATCTAAATTTTGAATGAATGAAAATCTCATTTTAAAAAATAAATAAATTGTAAGTGATTCCATTCATAAATACAAAATTGAGTCGATACACCTATATATCGAAAATAAATTATTTATCGAAAGAACGGAAGAGAGAGAAGCGGGAATTGAAAGATGAAGAAGAGTTGGAAGAGGGAATCAATGAGAGAGAAAATACTTTTTTTTTAAACATATGAAAGAAAATGAGTTGGAAAACTTTTATTAAGGTGAGGTAAAATAGGAACTAAATTAGGATACACAATGTTTTCTAAAATATTGACATTTTGATATTTTTACTAATATTTATAAACTATAGATGTTTTTAATAATTATGTCAGGATTTTTGATTAGTTTGCTAATTTTTTCATTAATCTTCTTTCCTTTTATTTCTCAAATCAGGCCCACATTGAACCATTATTTATTTCACTATCCGGTAAAAAAAAACTCATTACCCACTTACCCTTTTTTCTAGGTTTTACCCAAAATCACTCATTTCTCTCTCTCTCTCTCTCTCTCTCTCTCTCTCTCTCTCTCTCTCCTCCCCTTTTCACTATTGTTATCTCTTTTTTTGTTTAAGAAAATCAACTCTTCGAATTTTCTACATTTTGTTTAAGAAATCTCAAAATTAATTCAAAAGATTCTTCACCCATTGATAAAGTAAATTCGAAGTCAACAAGTATTTTGTGAAGTTTCTTGTGATTTTGTTTTCATATTCACGAAGTATTATGTATTTCGGATTTTCCGTTTTTTAATCAATATTGTTTATTTTTTTGTGAGTTTGTTTTCATATTCACCAAGTATTTTGTGAGATTTTCCTCGTATTTCAGATTTTTCGTCTTTTAAGCACTATTATTCGATTTTTTTTGTAATTATTTTTTCATATTTGAGATTTAGTAGATTGTAGAAATCTACATTGACATTCATACATCATATATTGTTTGATTTTTTATACATTCATATTTAATAATTTCAAAATATTTTCTTATAAGGTTACTTATGTACAAGTGAATACAGATTTTTGAATTTGGATTTGGTGAAAAAAAAATCAGAAAAAAGGAACATAGCAGACGAAGAAGAAGAAGAAAGAGAGTGTCAGTTTGCAAAAATTGTATTCATACCAGAATTGTATTCATATTAATTTTGTTTGTCAATTATTTTTCTTTTACTCAATATCTGTATTTGTATTAAGAACATTGTATTTCTTTTTTTTTGGTTGTAGTCATTCCAATAGGTATGCCAAATGGACTTGTATTTCTTAATCATAGATGTATCCTATATTTTTCATAGTTAATTTGTATTTTTTTTAGAATATTGTATCCTCCTCAACAAATTGTATTATTTTCGATATATATGCTATTTTTTTTCAGAATCTTATATCCTTATTTCTTTCATGGTTAATTTTTTTTTTTTTTTAAATATTGTATCCTTCCTCAACAGATTGTATTATTTCCACCATGTATGCTATTATTTTTTCTAGAATCTTGTATCCTTTCATAAATCTTATAATGATTGGATTATATTGAATACAATTTTAGTTTTCATTATGAAAGTAATATACTTATTTTAATTTGAATGGTAAAGTGAGCACATAAAATGTAAAAATTATTGGTATACAATTACGAAGAAAACATAATAAATTTTTTCTCTTTTTTGTTATTAAATAATTGTATTCTTTTAAATCAAACAAATAAAAAATACATAAAGCAGATACATAACAAACTAAAATATTGACATTTTAAATAAATATTGAAAGTGTGACTAAGGGGTCCTATTAAATATCAATATATTGACATTTTGAAAATTTTCCCATTAAATGCAGTCATGCAGAAGCTTCATTCTATTCCGGCTATTACTTTCCAACAGGTAATTTATTCATGAGTTAGAGAGATAAGAACATCGATTTGCAGGCCCGATATAGAAATCGGGCACTATCTAGGGAAAAGGGTTCGAAATATATCCAAACTTTGATCGAAATTATTGTAACAATACCAAACTTTGGAAATGACTTTTTACCCTCTGCACTATTTAATAGTGTATTTTAAAGGTATTGTCACGCCCCAAAAATGGACGTGATGACACTTGTCTTATCCCACCAAGACAAGTCAGCCTTAAACTCAGCCTTTACAATAAAATGCGGAAATTTTATAATCAACTCAAAAATACCCCCAAAATCTGGTTGTCACATGTACAAGCCTCTAAAGTATTACAACTGATTCAAAAGAAAAACACAAGTCTAAAATGACATTATTTCTAGAATAGAACAAGATCATAATTAAGGAGAAAGAAGGTCCGCTGAAATGACAAGCAACTACCTCACAAACCTCCACGAGAAGCCTCAGACAAGGAGAAGAGAAAATATCACAAAGGTCCGGGCTAGTAACCTACAAAAAATATGTAGTAGCAAGGGGTGAGTACCAAACCACACGGTACTTAGCAAGTAAACCTCTAAACACAAGCAAGGGGATAGAATGCGGGTACTCCTTACACCCCAACCGAACCTCCACAACTACAAACTGCATAAAACCAGCCCAACCTAACAGTTCACAATTCACATAGCACACAGCTCAACAACAACACTCTAACAATTACATATCCTCAACAACAAGCTCAATATTCATCAATCAAAGTTCCACAGAAAGGCACTCACATGATCAGCAAAACACAATATCAAGTTCACTAATGATAAATATGTGTAATGCAATGGAATGCAATGTTAAGTATAATGATGCATGTCTGACCTAGTGATACACACCCGCTGTCTCTCAATCCGGGATCCATGGGGGACATATCTGTCCATGCATCCATCACGGCGCGCGATACGACCCTCGATAATAGTAACCATCGCGGCGCGCGATACGTCCCTCAAAATATAGTACCCATCGCCGCCCGCGATACGTCCCTTGAAATGGTACATCCTCTTTAATTTCTTATTCCTTCTCAATTCACATAACACTTGTCACAACCATGTCTCAGAACAATGCAAATGGCATGTTCACACAAATAATGAAGAGATGACCATTTTCATAACATTGCACAATTCACAACAACACAATCATGATACAACATCAACAATGAATCAACAAACCCTTCAAATCATTCTCAACACATCACACACAAACAATTAATCTCATTGCCTTTTATTACCCCTTTTTCATTATTAGAATTAATCAATGTGGACAAGTCAACCCATCACCAAGTCTCGTTACCCCCAAACTCATATTACAAGGAAATACACGAAATACACTTAAAAGGGTTTAGAAATCCACTTGCCTCAAATAATTGAACAATCACTCCGGGACTTGAGCCTTCTCTTTTCGTTGAGCTTCCAAATAAATGCAATCTATTCAACTATATATTCACAATAAGATTTCGAAACTAACAACACCCATATTATTATGTGTTTAGCCTTGACCTAAAAAAATCACTAGAATTTATAATCAAGTTCGTAAATCTTGATGCCATTTAACATTTCAACTATCATAATTTTCTAAGTTTCAAGTCTAGGGTTAAGTTCCAATTTTATCGGATATCATAATTCGAATGGTATTCACCTAATACCATACATCTAATACTTAATTACACATACCAACCTATCAAAATTTGAATCATAATATTAATAACCAAAAATATAAAATTTAAATCGAAATCCTTAGGAACAGTAACGTGGAACTTGAATTTTTTTCCTTTGACACCATTTATTCCAACCAATGATTAGCTCATCATGGCCAATCATTGGCCCACCATTCTTAGTAATTTAGCACCCACCAGTCACCATTAATTTCCAAAACAAACTCACAAACCCTTTTTAACAAACATACAGTAATCCACCTCAATTTCCAATCTAACTCTTAATGAATTCAAAATATTAACCAACAGAAAAACATATCTTATATCCTAGTACTGTTTCATCCGCCAACCATAATAATTTAAGGGAAAATTGTATATAATAGCAAACTATTAATTCAAATTAAATACTATAAATATAGTTTGATTTAATTGTACCTCATAGCAAACTGTTGCTATTTCACCTCTCTCCTGGTGAATCTCGCTCGCCACTCTCATTCTCTCCCTCGCCTCTCTCGTTTTTTATACAAACGCAACTGTATAAAGTGTGTTTGTGTTTGTATAAAGCGACAGAAAATTGTACATATACATATATTTTTGTTCCCCTCTCTCCCCTCTCCCAGATCTCACTCGCCACTCTCTCAGATCTCGCTCTCTCACTCGTCTCTCTCACTTTATACAAAAAATGCAAATTGTATAAAATGTGTTTGTGTTTGTATAAAGCGAGAGAAAATTGTATATATACATATATTTTCGTTCCCC
>JAJOOH010027195.1:0-27018 GCA_029582605.1 Solanum gracilifrons
TTTAAATCTTATATTTATCTTGTCTTTTACTAACACCTCTCTAAGTGGTTATTGGTTACACTTTTGGCGTTTCAACTAATTATTCTTTTGTTTTTTTTTCCCTTTAATCTTTTAAAATTTTCAAGTGTGTTACATTGAAAATTCCTAAAATAATTAGCACTGTAAAATTTTTATATAATTAAATCAAATGTGTATATTAAAATTTAAAACTAGTAGCATTATATGTTTTGGACCTATAATTTTAAAATTTAATGGCTCATATTAAAAACCTAAAAGTCAAACCGATCAAATAGATACATTTTTTGTAATTGTGCACCCATCTTGCGGAAATCCTGGATACGCCTCTGCTTATATAGACAAACCTCTCTTCATTAGCTAGCTTTTGGGATTGAGTTAAGCCTATGTGCTATATTTTTACATAGTATCAGAGTCAGACTCATCTTGATTTGTTATTCCACCGATGATGGGGCCCTTATTTAGAATTGTTCACCCTCAAGTTGAGGTCTGGGTGTGCGGTGTTAAGATTTCCCACATCGATAGAGAGATAAGAATCTGGTCCCCTTATATGGACTTAGACAAACCTCCCTTCATGAGCTAGCTTTAGGGTTGAAAATGCAAATACTCGTATCATTATTTGTGTCTAGTGAAATTGTTTTTTCTATTATTTATGTGATGAAAGGTTGAAAATGCAGATAATTGTAAATGCTGGAAATGGATCAGGAGGGTTCTTTACATGGGATGTGTTAGACAAGCTTGGTGCAGACACATTTGGATCTCTCCACCTAAATCCAGATGGAATGTTCCCTAACCACATCCCTAACCCAGAGGACAAAATAGCCATGTCCTTAACAAGAGCCGCTGTGCTTGAAAACAATGCTGATCTCGGTATTGTTTTTGATACAGATGTTGATCGTAGTGGTGTAGTAGATAGTGAAGGAAATCCTATCAATGGTGACAGGCTCATTGCACTAATGTCTGCAATTGTTCTCAAGGAACATCCTGGTACCACTATTGTCACTGATGCTCGTACAAGTATGGCCTTAACTAAATTTATTACAAATAAAGGAGGCCAACATTGCTTGTATCGAGTTGGTTATAGGAATGTCATTGACAAAGGTGTCAATCTTAACAAGGATGGTGTTGAAACACATCTCATGATGGAAACTAGTGGCCATGGTGCTTTGAAAGAAAATCACTTTCTTGATGATGGTAATAATTAACTACTTTCTAATTTTCAATTATTTTAAGTAGGGACAAAGGACAAATATACCCCGAACTATCGTAAATGGTATGCAAATACCCTCCGTCATACTTTTGGGACATTGGTGCCCCTTCCGTCCAAAAACTAGAACCTATATACCATTCACTCTAACGGAAGACTAAATAGGGATACGTGGTGCAATCTTATCCATCGGGTCAGCGGATAAAATTATGACACATGTATGTCCGTTAGTATAAAGGGTATATGTGTTCTAGTTTTTGGACGTCAGGGACACCAATGTTCCAAAAGTATGACGGAGAGTATCTACATACCATTTATGATAATTCGGGGGTATATTTGTCCTTTTTCCCTTTTAAGTATACTTCTTTCATGGTTCCTTTTTGATTTCTAGGTGCTTACATGGTTGTGAAAATTATCATTGAAATGGTAAGAATGAAGCTTGAGGGATCAGAAAAAGGCATTGGTAGTCTCATAAAAGATCTTGAAGAGCCATTAGAGTCGGCGGAACTTAGAATGGTTGTCCTTTCTGAGCCTAGATATGCTAAGGCTAAAGCATTTGAAGCCATTGAAGCATTCAGAACCTATATTGAGGTATATTTTTGATTAGTTGGTGAAAGAATGTGAACGCTTTCATATCACATAATTGATTGGGAAAGAATTTCTATATAACTTCCTTTCTTTCATCACATATAAAAAAAAACTTAAAGTTGTCTAACTCAGTTGTTGACGTGTGTAACCTCACTCATCTAAAAAAAGTTTAAATTGTTAGAGAGTATATTTATTTGATTCTTCATTTGATAATGGACGACAATGAGATTTGACTCAGGTCTTTTGTATACTCTCATACCATGCATATTAAAGTATATCTCATCTAAAAGTTGTTATATAGAGCGCGCATACTTTTATTTACTATATTAAGTAAATGTGTGTTCTTCACCTTTTAGCAAGGAAGTTTACCAGGATGGGAACTTGATGCTTGTGGAGATTGTTGGGTAAGTGATGGTTGTCTTGTTGACACTAATGATGATCCAACTGCAATTGATGCTTATATGTATAGGTAATAATTAATCTCATAAATTATAAGACAAAAATTTACAATATACTTAAATTATTGGACATTACCTAAAGAAATGTTGACTTATATTCAGGGCCAAAGTTTCGTCAGAAAGAACTGAGGAACATGGATGGGTTCACCTTCGACAAAGTATCCACAATCCAAATATTGCTGTTAATATGCAATCCACAGTTCCTGGTGGATGCCAATACATGGCAAAAGTTCTAAGAGACCGGTACGTTCTTTTGTGCTACCTTATTTTCTTTTGTTGGGTTTTACCGCTACTTCTTTAATGGTTAATCTGTTTTATCTTGGGAGGATTTAATCTGCAACTTCGGATACTTGAGGGGATTAAATTTCTTATGGACACACAGTGGGTTCTGTGGACTCGGATAGTCTGTGGACTCGGATAGTTCTTTGTGTTTTCTCTTCATCTTTTATTATTTTTGGTTTGCTAATCTCAATACAGGAGATAACATCTTTTTGGTTATCGTTTAACAGTTTGAATGATCACACATTTCTTATGTTTAATTAGGTTTCTCTTGCCTAGTGGAATGGACAAAATACTTGATGTCACTCAAATTGATAAGTATGCTACAAGTGGAAATCTAAGCTAAGATGCTTAAGTTCATGCTTCAAATTAAGCTGTCATGTGTGTCAATATGTTCGATACACTCTATTCAATGGGAAAAAAATGAGAAACAAGAAAAGAAGAAGAAGAAAAAGAGTGTGAGTGTATTCTTCCTTAATGGACTTGGATATATATTCGTATACCTTTTTCACTATTGCATATTATACTCGGTGGTGGATCTAGGATTTGAAGGTTGTGGACGCTTCATTTTTTACGTTGAATTGTTACCATTCACATAGTATAAGTTTGAGAACTATCTGAATGCATCATGAAAAAGATTAATGAGGAAACTATGTTTGATATTGCCATCACAAAAGAAGACCTCTAGTCACAATTAATTACAATTGTACTCCATGAATTTTTGTATGTTGAAATGGAAATGTGCAATAACAACATCACTTGAACTTGTGAATATCTTACGTTTAACATAGACAAATTAAACAACATTATAAATGTATAAAATTTATTTGTTATGTAGTTTATCGATGATAAAATTTGTGATTCAGTGAAGAGAGTGTGGAGCAAGTTCAAATAATTAGAGCACGTAACTATGAATCTTTGTATCAAACTTTAGACAAAAATTAGTGTTATACTTGGTGATTTTTTTCATATTTTAAATACAAATTAATCACAATATTATTGCTTACTGTTGTGAATATCTTACACATTATTGTCACGATCCAAAATCGAGCCATGATGGCGCCTACCATGAACCCACAGTAGGCAAGCCAAAATTCAACTACGAATGAACAATCTAAAATAAAATTATTGAGAAGAAAAATAGACAAGAAATGAGGCCTTAATATAGATATATACATAAAGGTGTAAAATATACAGATGCGGCCTAAGAGTGACCAAGAAAGACAAACTATACACAAGAACCAACTCGGACATGGTGTCACCGGTACAAGAGCATCTAAGTACCAAAAGGACTATGTACAACAGTTCTTTCTAATCAAAATACAAAATACATAGATAATACAAAAGAGAAAAAACAATAAATCTCAGGACAGCAAGAGCTCACCACGATCCAACAACGACGGCCTCGGAAGATCTAGAATCGGCGGGGGTGGCTTGTAGTGGGTGCTGCATTAAAAAAAGATGTTGATGTGTAGTATGAGTACCAAAATACAGATTACTCAGTAAACATCTTAGGCCGACCAATCTTAGATAGTGACTATACAAATATAAGAGGCACGATAGTGCTAAGACTATGATTCAATAGATAACTGGAAACATACATGCCAACATTGACAGTGAAGATGACATAAATAATGAGCATTTGACACCCAGAACAAGTAAATCTCAATCAGACACATAATGCAAGATGATGCAATGCACGTGTAGCCAATGCATAAAATAAAAGCCTGGTGAAATCCATCAAGACACTCGGAATGATCCCTTAAACTTCACAACTGATGAAATATAAGAAAATATAACTTGGAATAGGTTCTAGGGACGCCCGAAGTGCTTCCTCTAACATAGAAGTATAAAAGTAAACCTCCTTTCGATCTGAAACTCTTATAAAATTAGTATTTTTCCTCGAAAATATTAGACCTCGAAAGTAAAAGCGATGAGTTTAAAGTAAATATTTCTTTGGAACAAAAACCTCAAACAAATGATGTATTTCCTTAAAAAATTACAAGTTTCCTCGAGTAAAATCAACAACACACTCCCTCAGATCCCAAAATAAGTAAAAATCATGACAAACACCATTTAAGTGTCTCAATTACACATTTCCCCGGTGTTAGTTCAAATCATGTCATATGCAGATGTCGTACGCATGAGTGATGTACCACGCATTTATGCTGCTTGTAATGCTTTAAACTTGAGTTTTGCATGTATTTTAAGCATTTTTATGGCAAATTATCTATGTTTTACAGGAAAATAGATTTTGACAGTTCTGGTTGAAGATTACGGTGTAACAACTGAAGTTTGGAGTCCTACGAGTCGATCTACGAGCCACAAACTTTTCTATAAGCCGTAGGAATGATTTGTATAAGGGATTAGAGGTTTTTGAATCTAAGTATGGAGCCACGAGAGAGGATTACGAGCCATAAGAACTTCTACAAGTTATAGATCCAAGTCGTAGAAAACATCAAAAACTTTGGATTCCATTACTAGGACTACAATTGAGTAGGACGAACCGTGCAAAGTTCTACGAGTCGTAGGACCTGTTTGTAGAAAAACTCCAGAGATATATTGAGAAATATTCTTCCACGAGAGGTGTCTACAATCCGTAGAAACACCTACGAGCCGTAGAAAAGAGTGTCGAATCTTATTTTTTCTATGTTTTTTAGTTTATTTTATTTAGGATTAGATGTCTATAAATAGTCGTCTCTTATTTATTTTATGTAGTTTTAATAGTTTGCTTTTTTTAATAGAATTAAGTTGTGAAACACTTTTCTATTTTAATTCTTGAATCATTGGTTTATATTATATCCTTGTTTATCCATTGTTACTTTGCAATTTCAACTGAAGATTCTGGAACTCACCTACTCTAATTGTAAGTTCATGATTTATCTTAACCAAATTAATATGAATTGTGATCACTCAAGCATGAGTAGTAATTCACAACTAGGATTGTGAAAACCATGATAAATTAATAAAGTAGACCTAATAACTAGTAATTCTTAAATAGTGATTATGCATGTATTTTTTTTCTTCACTTTTCTTGCTTTTTAATGAAGGACCATGTTAGAGGTTGTCTTATTCCTACTCGGAGGACCAAGGGGGTAACGAATGAGAAAATGAATTATGCAATGGAGATTTGAGGCTACCAACCCTCATTTAATAGCTTGAACAGACCAAGGAATAGTTAATCTAGGGTCAACGATAAGGGTTAGCAAAGCATACACCCGTAGACAGACCAAGTTGCATGGTGAAATTCACTTATTTAGGTGATTATCTACTTAGGTGATACCTAACTTACCGACTTTTCATGCTGACACTAGACAGGGTTACTACCCCGCTATGTGGAACACCATCAAGTTCCACGGGTTTGAGAGGTTCACAAGGCCTCGACCTCTTTATGTCCCAACCTAGGTTAGAGATTTCTATGAGTCCTATGCTAAGGCCTTGCCAAAAAGGAGAGAGGGAGTCATCTGAAAGCCGTTGAATGAAGTTGAAGTCCGAGGAAAGAAAGTGTAGTGATATGTCGGTGAAATAAACGATGTCCTTGGCACAAAGGGCAACAACTTGTATAATCTGCGTATGAAGCACGACCTAGACACCTTGAAGCGATGGTTAACCCCATTGATTTATGATATTACCCCTCCATGGATGGTTGACAAAATGAAAATAGAGAAGAAGGATATGAACATCGGAGCTAGATATTGGTTCGAGTTCATCAACAGAAACTTAATGTCATCCCAGAACGAGTCAATCCTTTGGCACCCAAAGGTCATCCTAGTTGGTACCATTATTGACTGGGAGGAGACTCATGTCGGAGCCATTATTGTTGAGGAGATGTTGATGAGAGCTCATCAGGAGCAGACTTCTCTCTCCTTCCCAATCTTGATCATACAACTGTGTGAGGTTGTCGGAGTTCCCTACCAGGAGAGGACAAATGTTCGTGTCACCCCTTACTCTTCTAACGACATTAACAGGATCGGAGCAGATCATTTGAGAGATGATGCAGCTCGGAAAAAGCCGACACCACCAGACACCACTCTAATGGTAGATCCTACTATACTTGAGGCCGATGATACTCATCCTACTCCTTTGGTGGAGCCGTCAGGTACTCCTCAGCCTTCTTCTATACCTTCTAGCTCAGCCACTCCCTCCACCTCTTATGCACCTATCCCTACATCTCGGTCTCCCTTGACCTAGGCCTTGACATACCAGATGGGTAACCTTACCCGTTCTGTGGATGCTAGGGCGTCTAGGATAGAGAGGGATATGCTTAAGATTATCGAGAGAGCTATTGAGGCAGCGATGTGCCCAGTTAGGGTTGAGGTTGTGATGCATAGAACTAATTTAGCATCATATGGGAAGAACCTCTTGAGCCAAATTATCCGTAACTTCTCACCCGTAAATCCTTTTCGAAGCATTGGTTTATTTGAATTTCCAACTTAGGCCAAAATCCTAAGTTGGGGGAGGAGGGGTTCTGTGGAAAGTAAGGAGGAAAGAAAGTCAAGTGTAAAGTGAAGAAAGAAAAGTGAGACTCAACTTTGGAATTTGTTGCAAGAAGAAGGAACTCCTCCTTATTAAAAAAAAAGTGAGCAAAAAGTTTAAAATTGAAATGAAAAAGAAAGTGTGATGAAATAAAAAAGGGTGTCTAATAGATTGAAAAATAAAATAAATTTGAGGTTTGAGTCTCCAAATGAAAAGAATGGAAAGAACTTGAAAAGAGGTGAACATATGTACAACAATACATTGAAAAGGTGAAGTCATTGAGGCAAATTGACCATACATTTACCCTCAAACCCATAACAAGCCTAAAAGACCTTTGAGATCTTGCATATGCTAGGTTGTGTGATGATTGAAAAATATGGACAAACCTATGGGATGAAGCTTGCATGTATTTCTCATTCGGAGAGTGAGAGTTGTATTGATTCCTAAATTCTTTATTGATATGCTTTGTGAGAGACTTGATGTGAGGGCACTTGAATAATTTTGTTGAAAAAAGGTTTTTCATTAGAAAGGAAGCACTAGTGAGCTTGAGCTTGGATTGATACCGGCTAGTAATCACTTGAAGCTCTTTGATCATGATTGAGTGTTGCATATGCTTGATAGTAGTCTTTTGGTGACACTTTCATGTTAACTCTCACTGGGAACTGTTGTATACACCCTTGTTGAACTAATTGTATTCTTGATTTACTTGAGGACAAACAAAAGTTTAAGTTGGGGTGTTGACGAGTGGTAGATTTTCACTCGTTTGAGGCATTTTTAGTTCAACAATTAGTGTCCTCAATGTCTAATTATGTCCAATTTTGATGATAATTTGATGTATTGCAGTCATGAAGGCAAAATAAAAATGCAAGGATGAATACATGAAAAAGAGGCCAAAAATATTAAAAGGAGTAAAAACTTCCAATTGACAGTCGCCTAACCAAAAGGGCGGATCACCCAAATGGCCTGACCTCGCCCTAGTTGACACTGTTCACAATTGAAAATATTCAAGGCAGTCGGCGGACTAAAACTGAACCGGTGATTTGCTGAAGCTGAATGGGTGAACTAAAAGCCTATCCCTAGGTGAGTGAATTTTGAGTAAAAATGAAAGTTGAAAAGGCGAACAAGGTGATGATCTCGATCGCCAAATGTGAAAGGATGGCTCAACCGAGTTTACCAACTGAAGTTCAAACACCTGAAGCAAAAGAAGGGCTAGCTAAAGATCAAACGAAGATTCACCGAATTAGTTAAGTGTGCCCGACTAACGTCATAGAATGAGCCGCGTATGGAATCTTGGTCCAATTTTGGGGAAACTATAAATAGTCCAAAGAAGAGAGAAAATGTATCAGATTTTTGTATGATAATTTTGGAAAATTAGTTTTGAGAAACTTTACTTGAATTAGTCTTTTTACCCTTTGAGAAACATTCTTCGTTTTGGGGTTTTCGAATACACACTTGTAATTGACAATTGAGGTGTGGAATCGAAGAGGGTGTTGACGATTATTGCGTAATTTCAACAATTAATGGATGGTAACATCATAGGTATAATTTCTTTGCTTTTTATGATGTGTGGCTGAAAATTCCAAATCTAAGGGTGTGATTATGGGTTGGGTGTTGATTTAATTTAGTGGGTCTTGTGTTTTACTCTGTTTCATTGTTGTTCTTCCACGAATTTAAGTTATTTAATGGGTTAAGGTTGCAAACTTAATCCTAGTCTAGATCTTCGATTGATGTTTGAAAGACATTAATTGAAGTGGGTAAATAGCTTGATGCATGCAAGTTAGGGTTAATTTCTATAGTTTGCTCGAAAGAGAAATTGTGGTTTGATTCTAGCTGTCAAATCTGCTTGAAAGAAAGGTTTTAGTAAGGTATTGGGTTGATTTGTGATTCTCATAAATGAGAGCGAAAGGAGATTCTATGATATGATGCTTTGAGATCGAAAGAAGATTAGTATCATTGAAGATTACCCAACTTATTCATGGTAGTTTAGCATTCTTGAGCAGGCACACGTACCCGTCTTTGACATTGATACCAATCCCCACAGCCCTAGATCATCTCTTACTTGTGATATATTTGCGTTTTTTGTTTAATTGCAATCCTTGATTACAAATTTCTTTTTGTAAATTTGGTGGGATCATCCATCCAATTGTTCTAAAGTGCTACAATGAATAGGTTCGCATTCTTAATTTCCAAGTTGAATTCTTATCCTTCAATTATTCCTTGTGAGATTTGATCCAGACTCTTTGTTGGATATTTTTATTGACAATGTCTGCTTATTCTTCGATTGTTTTTAGGGTAATTTGAGTGTTACCAGTTATGGGTCTTGGAAGTGGCGATGTCTGTGAATGAGGAGAGTTTCTGTAGGGTAGGGCAAGATGTTTAGCACATTAAATTTTGGTAAAAAAGGTAAAATAGTAATTGAAATTTTGAGAGTTCATGCTTTTAAAGTAGTACAAAATAACTATATATGAGATAATTGAAATAGAAATCCAAAGAGGTTTGAATTATTATTTATTAGGAATTAAAAAAGGAACTGTTTGGGAAATTTGGGATCGCTTGTGAACTTCACAAGCCTCCTTACGTTTAAGCTCGAAGCAATCATGGCGACAAATCTAAGATCGTAAATATAAGGTAGAGTTGTGTATTTATTTTAGAACTCTGATTATAATTAGACGTGTAGATCAAATTATACATCGAATAAAAAAGAATGTAATCAGGTAAAGATGCACCTACATATTCACAGACATGGCAAAGTCAAAGATATGATGCAATAAACATGTAAAGCAAGGAAATGACTACCTTGTTTAAGACAAATTGATGACACCTTCCCTCTCCTCATAAAGTTTGCAAGGTAATAGGAATCAAATGTTTCAATATATCTATATTATCATATAGAAGTCAAAGTTTCTTTATCATCGTGCATTAATTCCTTTTTTGCGAAATTCGATATTTTTCGATCCGAAGTAAAAATATCAGAAATTACCAAAAGGGAGAATCTGTTGTCACTTATTGATTATGAATAATTCATATATGACCTTTAAAGCTATTAACTAAAAAAAATAAAGAACAATAGAAAGAATTATGATAACATATGCAAGAAGACGACTTGAATCACAGTCAAACAAAAAGAAAACGTAAAAAAGAGAACCAATACAGTGTTAATAAAGAAAATAGAGTTGAGAAAGCAACGGGGTTGTATTGTTCATCGTAAAAGTTCTTGCCCACATTAATTCCTAAAAAAAATAAAAAAATTACCAACATTAATTTTAGGAGACTTGGATATTTTCCTCTTTTTCTCTTACAATATCTTTTAGGACTCATTTTTCACGTAATAAAAAATTCACCAATATTAATTAATTCTAAAAAGAAAAAAAAAGAACTACCAACATTAGCAAAATCCCAACAACCTAACCATATAACCAACAAGATCTCATATTTGAATTCTACATCATCTTGGCCTGAATTTGCTGACAATATTTTCACTGCTACTTCTTGTCCATTTTGAAACTTACCCTGAAACATAATATCATAACATAAATTATGAATTAAAACAATGGAATTATAACAGTATTCTTATTCCAATTTGGACGTTATGCATTAAGGAGTGTATTTATGTGGAAAGAATTTTGTACTGTAGAAGCTGAACTTATGCATCAATGTGTAAACTTAATCTACTTAAGAATCCTTTTTTAGTCCAAAAAAAAAAAAAATCTATCGACATCAATTCTCCATATATTTTAGGTCTCCTTAATTTTTCAAAATTATAGTCAATATTATTAAGATAATTAAATAATAATCTGAGAAAATAGTAAATGAAAGTCTTATTTATTACATAGTGTTTTAATGAAGGGCAAAAGGTTCAATCAACATTTCTAAGGACCTTCATGCTTTTGATATAGTATAGAATATAGAAGATAGATGGTGATAATTATGGTTAAAATAAAATTGAACACATGAGAAATGAGAAAACAAAGCAGAAGTACGAAATCACGACTCACTCTGATGAGATATGGATAAAATGGGAGACGTTTGCTTGTAACATATTTACATTTACATAGGTTAGAATCTAATTCAGCAAAAAAAGGAGATGTTACCTACATTTTCCCCAGAGGTAGAATATCTCACTTGCTTACCTAACATAACCACTTTTCTGTTCATATTGGTTGGTGTGGTGTAAATGCAAAACATGGTAAAACAGATTTTCACTCTCCAAGTTGAAGTTGATGGAAATAAATTTTCATTTCCACAATCTGATTAAATTGTTGTCAGTGGCAGAAGCTACTACACCAGTGGGCCGTGACGCTGCTAAACTATTCACAGGCTCTTCCAGCACAATCATCATCTTGTTCTCAGCCATATGCCAAAATTCCAGGCACTAGAATGTACACAAGTTAAATCATATCATTAAAGAAGTCCATAAATCACAAATCACAAGGCAAAGACTTGAAAATGTAATGAACATGCATGCAGTGTTGAAACAACCAACTTGGCATATAAATTGTGAACCTCCATGCATTCATGTAATAATAAGCCAATGGAGCAACTCATAGAATTGATGACATGAAAAAAAAACTACTTGCCTGATCTGAACCAACCACTAATACAGAAGGGTAACAAGGATGAAATGTGCAGCAACGAAATCTTTTAACTGTTACGCTTCGCTCATGCATGCACTCTTGCTCTCCACTAGAGCCAATCTTCCAGACTTTTACCATATCTTCACTAAGTGAAGCTAGATACTCACCAGAGCTGCTCCAGCATATACCCCGGATGATTGAGATGTGACCCTGCAAAGATGCCCCCGAGAAAAAGTTCATTACAACTCGAACAACATCCTATTAATAACTCAGAAGGTGCAACTCGCCGATAGGTTACAACAAGTAAAGACATAATGCAAAACGAGAGAAGTACTCAAACTGTGCTCATCACTTACTCTAATATCATTCCACAGGTCACTACATTACGACAACACAGAAGCTAACACTCCTAAGGAAACTCTACGTTTGTGAGCCCATGAATATAGTCAGATATTCAGGTGTCCAGAATGATCCAATCACAGGTTCAAGTCTTAAGTTCGTTATAATCTGAGCTATTTAGGGGAGAACTAAAGAAGAAACCTTCACTTGGCTTTCTTCCTTGCCTGTCATATGCAATGTGTTTGGTTCAACTAATTACAAAAAGAGAAAAGACAGTGTGGGGCAAATAGGATGTTGGACAAGTGGTTGTCCAACCGAATAATATTACATCAGTTTCTGGAAATAAAAAAAGATCACATAACATCAGCATAGTGAATGTAGGGAAGACTTGAAGATCCAATCTAAGATAGAATTTTCAAAACTTAGAATCAAGATATGAAAAATGTATTTAATTTTTATATTTCTCAGCTAAAGATTAAACAAAAGGATTCACAAATAAAACTGCTAATGCTACAACCAGTCCATAAATTGTTAAAGCTTCCATAGAAACTAGACTAATAGTGTACCACCGGCAGTCTGTTCAGGGTTTAAAACTCAAGGAATGCAACTAAACATGAGTGTTGCACCTCGTTAAAAGACATAACCCAACACCTTACGGCACGAGCTAACCACAGTCATGCACTAATAATTTCAACAACTTAGTGAAAGGAATATTGTGTGAAAAATTCCCCAACCTTCAGAGGATATGTACAGATTTGGGTGGTCTCCACGTCTATTAACAATACACCATCCGCATCAGCAGCAGCAAGATACTTCCCAAGATTAGGCTGAAACCTAACTTGAGTTGCACGAACCTGAAAAATTTGGAGCTGATAAGTCGAGATGTAAATAAAAGATTCTATTACTGAAATAGGGACCAGAAATATCATCATTTTGCAGCTTAACATACAAGACTGAGGTATCGAATATAGGTTTACTAATACCTTTGACACTCCTGCACAACCACCATTCTTAATGTTCCAGTATCGAATTGTACTAACATTATCACAAGAACATATCAGGTCCTCCTTGGTTGGATGAAAGTCAAGTGACATAACGGAGGCAGAATGGCCAGTAAAACTTCGTATTGAGTGGTCTGGCTGCAAGGATACAACAAACTCTAGTTTTGACAGGCTTGAACTCTACTTGCCAAAATTCATCAAAACAAATTAATCTAAGTGCATGTACAGATAATTTGACGGTGTTCTGTCAAAGAACAAATTCGTAAAGCCAGAAGTCAGGAGTTCACCATCAACAGTCTTCAAACAAGTTGGGGGGAACAAAGCACAATAGTCAATTCATCTTAGAAGGATCATTGAAAGAACGGAAATGAGTCAAAAATATCTTTAAACCATGTGAAATTGAACAAAATGTCCTCCGTAAATAGTTTGCTCCAAAAATGTCCCTGTTGTTTATAACTTGGCCAAAAATGTCTCTATTGATACTTAATTGGGCCCAAAATGTCCTTTTCCTAATACACACATTATTTCTTTTCCTAATAAAAATAAAACATGAACGTGTCCTTTAACTTGGTCTCAATTGGCATCGATGCCCTCAACATTGGATGTATACAAGTAGACACTTAAACTTATATAAAGTTGAACAAGTGTCTACACATGTCCGACATGACATAGAACCAGTTTGGCTTAGCTTTAAAAGTTGGTTTGTCAAACCAACTTTTAAGTAGTTTTCAGCCCTCAAGAGTGTTTGGATATTTTTAAAAAAGTTAAACAATAAAAGTAGGTACCCCCTACTTTTAATTTTTTAACTTAAAAGATACTAAAGTTTGACTTATTAAAAACTACTTTTTAAAAGCTACTTTTTTAAGCTAAGTCAAACGGGCCCATAATATACATCCTACCTGGCATAATACAAATCAGTTCAAGTGTATCACACCGAATTGCCAAGTAGGATGTGTGTGTTCACTTGTTCAACTATATGCAAGTTTAAGTACCTACTTATGCATACCCGAAGTTGGAGGATATGGATGTAAGTTGAAGCCAAGTTAAATGGCACGTTTATGTATTATGCTTTTTCTTTTTTTTGATAAAAGTTAAAGTATGTATTATGCTTTTTCTTAGAGACCCTTATTCTTTTGAAATCCGTTTAACTAATAAAAAAAGTTGTAACCTATCTTTTTTTTCAACTTAATGTCGTTTACAATTAAACTAGAATAACCTCATGTATTTTTTAAACTGATAATATAGGTCATATATATAAGATCATAGTAACCCCATCATTAATTTTCATTTAGATAATGATAAAATTCTTTTTTCTTGATAAAATAGGAAATATTTTTTTAATTTTTTTTTTTTCCAAATTGAAGTAGAATAAGCATTAGCTAATATATTTCTTGGTTCGAAACTTGAAATGGAAAATAGCTCAACAATAACTCCATCAACGATATTTTAACAATATTTTGTAATTTGAAAAACAGTAATAATTTTTTTGTTTTTTAAGGCATTCTGATTGAAGTATCTTAACTTTAAAATCAAGGATTATATTAAGAAATGTTTATCCTTCTTACATTCGGAAAAATTAAGAAATAAAAATATTTCTTATTTTATTAGATAAAAAGAATTTTATTGTTGTATAAATGAAATTAATGATGGATTACTATGATCTAATATATATGGCCTATATTATATGTTAAAAAGGTATATGGTCAAAAATTCTGGGAGAAGGTCCCATTTGAATGCAGATGAAATAGAGGAAGGTTGTCCACTTAGGCATTCTTTGAAATACAGATGCAAAATAATGGATCTCTGTAGTTTCAGCTACACTGATTTGTACAGGATCTGAATTCACATCTACACTGAGTTTGAGCAGAAAATTTCTACACAACACGCAATGATTCATCTTAGTGTTTTATCAGGATGGAAGAGTAATATCCTATCATCCAAGTAATGAACACATAAAAATGACTTACATTATGAACATCCCAAATTTTGATTGTCTTATCAAGGGAAGATGAAGCAAGACGTGGTAATCTTGGACCAAAGCGAACATCTGTTATTGCATCAGAATGCCCCTCAAGTATATGCTTTTGCGCTCTTGAATCTGTGCACCTTAGTACAACCTATGCCAGAACACATCAGAAATAATAATAACTAAAGGGACCTGAATACAGAATTCAAGAATATAACTCCTTGTTTCACTGCTTTTCAGACTGTCTTGAATACAAAACAATTTATCATCTCAAGTTCCTGTATCAATACCTCTTTATCCCCGCCAGTTGCTATCAGCTTTCCATCAGATGAAAGGTCGCAGCAATTAACTGCACTGGAATGAAAAGTCCCAATTTCCAAGAACGTAATATCTTTATTGCAAAAGAAAAAAAAAAAGTAAATAGCTAGAGTGGCAAGTGTCCCATCAAGAAAAAGCCAGTATAAAGAAGTCAGCGTCAGTTAAAACCTTTAGTGGTGCCTAAGCACCTAGGGATTATGCTTTCAGTATCTGCATTGTCAGAAAGGAAGGACTTGGCAGAGTTATTCGCAAACATGTGGTTTATAAGAGGAACATCAGCCTGCATCCCACACATATTTGATTAGTCTGACTATGCATCAATAGAACCACCATCTCTTAATTAGGAGAAAGAATGAGGACATTTGATTGATATCCTTTTGATAAAATTAGCAGCCAGTTTAAAGCCTTCGCTTGTTTTGGAAGCACTAACCAAACACTCCATGCGCAGATTCACTTTTGTATTGAAGGAAGTTTGGCTTACCTTTCTCCATGTGTGTGAAACCAGTTGAGTTAAGATATCAAGTAAAGACTTCGCATGAAAATTGAACATCAAAAATTGATATAACCCATAGTTGGATTAGCATTTCCTTTGTACCAAATTCACTTCTCACAGCATATCTGTCTACAATGTCTATTATCGCATTACAAAAAAAAAGGACTACTAAAAGAGAGACAGCCAAACATTTCCCGATGCAATACTACTTTTGTAGCATCAATTAAGGAAAATCAGAGTAAACCCCTTCCCTAGCATATTATCCTAAGTTGACATATTGATTAATATTATTAGATCAGTTAAATAATTGGAAATGAAGGAGCAACTTGTCAATTGGATCCTTGTTTCACGGAATCCTCAATAAACTGTAAGTATAGGGGCAGTAATCCTTACCATTTGAGTTGATATCAATGTAGTTGAGCAAACAACATCATTGCCATACACACAACCTTTAGAAAAATTATCATCATGAAGCAATGCAGGCATTGATATCACATCTTCCGCACTGGATATAGATGGTGTAGAAGGCGCTGAACTTGGTAACAGACTAGTGTTGTATGCAGTTCCTAAGCTGTTAGTCTGACCTGATGACATTAACTGCTTTCTCTTTTTCGTAGCACGTTTCTTTGAAGTAAACATGAACAATGAAATTCAATGAGGACAAGAAAGTACAAGGACAAATATATACCCTTCTCTATACTTGTGCATATGTAAGAATATGATGGGTTGTCATGTCAGATAACAGCCAAAAATATATATCAGAAATGACATCAATTGAATACTAATACAAAAATTTCACTAAGAATAATAAAAGTAGGAAACCAAGGAAAGAAAGAGCAAAGACACTCTCCAAATATTACTACTGATGTGAACTCAAGGAAATTTGATGATGAAGCTAATCTGTAAGTCTTAGTAAATCTCATAGAGCTCTTTTTTTCACAATTGGTAAGTATAAATCTAATAGAGCTTTTATCGGAATTTGTTTATTTTTTTTTGATAATGGTAACTAGCTCTTATTGGAATTTGTTAAGTGTTTCACATTGGTTAATATAATGGGTTATTGTTCTCCTTAAATGGTCTTGGAGAATCCTAAATGCATGAGCGCTTTTGAGGTTTAGTTAGGTTCAAGGTTCATTTTCTTATCATCGTAACAGAGTTGTTGGAGTCCCACATAGGTGAGTTAAAGGTATTTGGTCTCTTTATATGGTCTTGGGCAATCCTCACCTCTTAAGCTAACTTTTGAGTTAAGTTAGGACTTAGTCCCAGGGTTTATTTCTTTAACATGGTATCAGTGTCAGGCCCATCTCGATTCATTGTTTACCTGATGTTGGGCCCCCGTCCTATACTGTCCACACTCCAGATGTCCATTCTGGAGGGGTTAAGAGTTCCATATCAGTGGGTTAAGGGTATTTGGTCTCTTTATATGGTGTTGGGCAATCCTCACCTCTTGAGGAAGATTTTGGATTGAGTTTTTATGGTCCGTTTTTAGCTTGTAGGATTTTCATCTTCCATGCTCCAGATAACTAAACTTGGCCGGGGTGGTAAATAAATGTTCTCACATCGGTTAAGAGAATGGGTTGTTGACTCCGTTTATGATCTTGATCAATACTTACCTCATGAGCTATCTTTTGGGATTGAGTTAGGCTCAATGTCCATTTTCTTATCTGAATTTATATTGGGTGGTCGACACTTGTACAATCAGATATTTGAAGTCCCCCATCGAAAGTAAAGAGTTACGAGAAGCAGGAAGAAAACCACTACACTTTCAACCAGTTGTTTTCATTCCTTAAGGCTTACTCTGCTGGGTAAAGTAGAAATGTTTGGAATTCGTCATGGCACTCATTACTTCAACATTGTAGGAATAATTGATCAATGATAAAAATATTTTATTTTAAAAAAAAAAGAAGGATGAAAGAACAAAGATATATTTATAGAAAAGCTAATAGTATGAGTTAAACTGAAAGAAGAAATAAAACAGAAACTATTTCACAAAGTGCTCATTGGAAATTAAATGGGGAGAGGGGTGCAGGGTTTGTAGGAATGTAATAAATTTGAAATGCATTACACATAACAAGCGCACCTATTATTCTTATATGAACAACTTATCAACAGCTCTAGTGCACTGGACATATAAGGGGTCTGAGGTCAAAGCTAACCTGATCATCACCTCTAGAGGTGTTGGACAAGCTAACGTCCATGGTCGTGCTGCCAGTAGCAACACTCTTATCTTGCTGTTGGCTGCTGGAACTTGGATTTTCAGGATGCTTGCAAAAAAAAGCAGGCTGTTGACCTTGTTCCAGACTTCGATTGATGTTCTGCACTTGCTGCATAAACTCGTCATTTTTTTAATACTTTTTTACAAGAATAGATAGTCTCTCTAAAGACATCAAATGCAAAGTACATCAAGTATAAACTGGCACCTTCATTAGCATAGCTGAATCTGAACGAGAGAAAAGCGGGAGACCCACTTGAACTGGCAAATTTCTGTCCACAACTATGTTCGCAGTGAAGTTTGATTGGTCACCTTGACTTATATCCATATACTGGTCACTAAGAAACATTAGAATTTGTTGCTGTAGCTGCTGTTGGGAGGGATGAGACAGGTGGACTGTAGAGCTTTGCTGCTGAATTAGTCCAGATTGAAGCTGTTCCAATCCCTATATATGGGGAGATTAGTCAATGTATAGAAAGTACTCCGTCTCATAGTCAATTCTAGACTGGTTCTATGGAAATTTCCAATTATAAATGACAGCTAAAAGAAGCAGAAAAAAAGGTTCCCATTTTCCGTTTGACTGCTTCTGGTTCAAATAATATTTTAGGGTGCTCACATAATTATACTCGCTAAGTTCAACTACAAATGAAAGCTGAAAGCAGCAGGCCAATTATGCTTTCATTTTCATCTGAATGCTTCTGATCTTCTCATGGTTCAGAAAACGTTTAGGGGGCTGAACAGATTACACTCATTAGAGTCTTCAGTTGAAAGTTTTGGCTATGACTACAGATGAAAATATATGCAATTGTAAATTAAAATAAATACTTTCACATTCTTCGGAAAAAAACATATCTTTGGGATCAAGTGATGCCATTGCTCCTCTGGAAACACCTAACATATGCTCATGTCCAACATCCAGAGGATATAGACCAGTCAGAAGGTAACTATTAATGGATAATATGTGTTATCCTTTAGTTAGGAGCTTGTTATTAGTTTCCAATTTTCAAGCTTTCTTCTGATTCAATATTATCTAGTTAGTCTTTGGGTTTATTTAGAACTTTCAGTAGTTTCCTATATTCTAGATTTCTTCTGCACTGATCTTATCATATTAGTTTGTCTCAACTTTCATGTATTTGGGTTCTGTAAACGTTCTATACAAAGAGCATGTTGTTCATGAATAAAATATCATATTTTTCGTCTACATCTCAAACCTTTATATGATATCAAGCGCTTTTTTTCTCCTTGTTACCCACCCAGCACAAATGGCACTCTCTGTTGCCAATTCCGGTGCACCAAATACCACCACCATTGTTCAATTCAACTCGGTTACCCAGCCTTTGATCAACTTGCTGGCAGACGTAAACTTATTCTCTCCCTCGGGAAGGCACAAATGTCCATGCTCATGATAGGACAGGACACAATGTCTATGGATGTATAGATGGGACTATTCCTGCTCCCATCCAGACCACCACAGAAAACAACCAGACAATTGCCAACCTCGATTACATTAATTGGTTTCATCAGGACTAGTTGATACAAAATGCCATTTTAGAGTCAGTTGACCCAACTCTTGCTGCCACTGTAGCCGATGCAACCACCGCCAAAGCAACATGAGATTCCCTCCACACTGCTTATGCCAACAAGTCACAAACTCTCATATTGAGCTTGCGAGATCGCCTTGCACATCTCACCAAAGAGAGCCTTCCTGTAACAGACTATCTCAACCAAGTCTGACTCTCTGCAATGAACTTGCGACTGCAGGAGCTCCTGTCACCAACACCGAACTCACTGTCAAAATTCTCATGGTCTTGAACCAGAACATCGAGAAATATCAGCAGCAATTCGAGCAAATGACACCCCTACTATTTGAATACTGACCACAAGCTTTTCCTCAAACACAATGCTCTGTCTCACACCCTCCACCAAAATTATTGTTGTTGTTGCTCACATACCAACTGTCAAACAAGGACCAATGCCACCAACAACAATAGGTCTCAAACCGCGTTCTCATCCAGACATCGTTGCACCGATCTGCACGACAACTTAGTGTGCCAGTTGTGTGACTGAATTGGACACTCTGCTCGAGTTTGCTCTCCATCTCATAATCATTTTCAGGAACGAGCCAACTTTGTTGGACAACAAATGCAGCAGTCTGTCCCCCCCCCCCCCCGGGATAGTCTATACAGGGGCTACACACATGCCCAAAGTCTCACAACCACCATTAGAGACTAGAATGGTCCAGAAGAAATCACAATGGGAAATGGTAACACCATACCGATATCTCACACCGGTAACCCGGATTTATATGCATGTAATTCTCACTTTTAATCATCCAATATTCCATTGCAAACAATTTCTCAATTTTTATCGTAACAAGAAAACATCCATTGAATCTAAGTTGCTCGGACTCGGGTGCGGATGTCCAATACGGGTGCAGATCTAGAGGTCTGATCCTTCATGATCTAATCTTTAAGATTCAGGGATATGGATCCATGTATGGATACGGGTGCAAGGATTCATCTAAAAATAATTAAAATATCTAAAATTAGAGTTATAAAACCTAAATTATAAGATACTATATGGAGAACTTGAGGAGAATCTTGGATGGAGATTAAAGGAAAAGGAGTGACATAGAAATTTCTATATAAATGGTATTCTATTTTCTTCAATTTCACCTTAGCTTTGTATTGATTACATAAATCATTAAAACTGTCCAGACTTTCCCCATAGATTTTGGTCAAAGTACTCAAAATCTGTAGACCAAATCGTACACGGATCCCACATCCACACCCACACCCACACCCATGTCGTGTCGACACGGGTGCGGCACCAAAAGTGAAGAGTCTGAGCAACTGAGCATTGAATTCTTTCATTCTATTATCATGTGAAGATCTCAGTATAGGAGCCACTAGTTCAACGGTGGAGTGAGGATACTTTACGAATGGCCGGCAGACAATCAAGTATGTTTAGATCTGTGGCATCGGCGTTTGTGTAGTCAACCTTCGGAAATTACCAAACTCTTGGACCTCCAGAAAGCAAAAGTCTGTCTAACCCTCATTCACGGAAGCTAAGTATCGATCTATTGCTGCTTCTGTTTATGGAGTCGATTGGCTCACGAATTTGCAAAATGAGCTTCACTTTTCACTGTCTTCTCCATCAGTAGTCCTCTGTGACAGCGTTATCACAACCTACATTTGTTCTAATCCAATTTTTTACAGTAGGATGAAGCATGTAGCTACTGATTTCCATTTTGTTTGTCAGCAAGTTCAACAAAAAGCACTTGAGGTTCGTCACCTTCACTCTACTGATCAAGTTGTTGACGACCTCACCAAGCCTCTTTTGCTTATAGCTTTTCTGCGCCATTTTCACAAGTTGGCGCTCATTCCGGTCACCCTCAACTTGCAGGAGCATATTAATGAGTAATATTTGTTATACTTCAGTTTAGAAGTTTGTTATTAGTTTCCTATTTTCTAGCTTTCTGCAGATACAATATTATCTAGTCAGTCGCTTGATTTATTTAGGACATTCGTTAGTTTCCTATAATCTAGTTTTCTGTTGCAACTTGCACAGAATCTTATCACATTAGTTTGTTCCAAGTTTTATGTATTTCAGTTCTGTATCAACTCTATATAAAGAGCATATTGTTCATGTTCAAAATTATATTGCAGAATCATCTCAAACCTTTTAGAAATATCATAGGCTTAGAATATCTATGACCAAAATTGCAGTTTTCACTACTAGCACAAATCTTCTCTTATGTTACCCAATCAGGGAGTAAATTTATAAAAGAGTATGCATCTTTTTATAAGTGAAAGAGCATATTCTAATTTCACTCTACTGATAGATTCAATCATATCTTTGTTACTTTCCTATACCACAGAAGTTGAGAGTTGGACTTCTTTTGAGAAATGGTAAAGTTTATTGTTAATATAGCACCAAGAAAGTACTGTCAAAAGTATTTACAATATACCAAAAAAACACCCATTCCTATTCTAGAAGAGATTCTATAAGATATATCACTGCTTAGCCATCATTTACAAAGCACTATTTAGTATTTACACCAAAAATAAAGAAAAAATAAACAGTTCATTTTGATCTTCTGAATGGAGTTTCGGTTGTCTTAAGGCCTGAATATTTGACTTCTTTACCATTACATTTTGATGGATATTTGAGAAAGTACACATTATGACCTTACCATCAAGGGCCATCCTTTTAAAAGCAAACTGTTCACTCCATGATCTGATCCTGAACCAAATAAGAATGTGAATTAGCTAGGCCATTCTCCTTTTTTCCCATTTTCTCTTTTAAATGGGGTGGAGGAGGGGGGACGGGGCCTAGACTGATAAACAACATACAACTGTAAAAACAATGGTAGAACAAACTCAAACTATCTGGATGAACAATTAATAGTTAACTTACGTTGGATGAATACCATCATGGTCAACCAATTTTTATTTACGTTAATCAGGAGTCAAATTTTCAAGAAAAAATGCCATTAACTTTTTCGGAAGAAATAGTAATAGTCTTTCATAATTTCATGCTACAATTGATCTTCACAATTTCATTCTACAGTAGTACAGTGGTCTACATAATGTTTAGAGCACTCAATAAAGATTCTTACAGCATCATGGGCAATCCCCATTCAAAAGGATGATCTAGCCCGGCCAGGTACAGTATTGACAAGTTTGATTATTGTTTGAAGTAAATTTGCTTTCATTAAAAGCCCTCAAAAAGGAAAATCATATGTTCAAATGCTCATCACTTCGATAAAGGCATTGAATTGCTAACTGTTCAGTGTTAATACCAGAAACTTCAGTGAGTGAATTACCTGACTCAGCAGCTTTGTGACTCACAGCAGGAATCATCATATTTGTTAAGCTCTGGTCCAGCTTCAGACAACAGAAAAATTAAGCAGTTAGAGCGAAATGTTGGTATCAATTGCCTTTCCACATTTTTTTAATTGAAATGTTTGTTTTTCTCAGCTTTCTTAGTATTTGGCTTATATATTTCTCTTTCTCTTTTCCTTTTTATATTTGTCTTTTGGAAGGAGGAAGGTAGTTACTTGCGTAACTGGGAATTGATGAGCTTGATCAGCTAGTGGAGGATAAAATCTCAAATTATCACCAGGTAAACTGTGTTGCGTTTGCCTGAAATAAAACAAACAATGACACGAAGGTAAAGAGAAGTCCTGCCATGAAAACACCATCAGACTCGGCTCAAAAAATGTACCGCGAATGCTGGTCTCTAAAGGTTTCCAGTTTTGATATGCAGCTGTGATTTGCATCTAAATGCTGACCAATATTATCACTATTCCTTGGATTTGTGGGTTTCTAGAGAAATAAAAATGACGAAAGAATGATTCAGATATGACTGCTCAAAAATAAAGGCAGGAATGAGAGAACTAGTACAGCAATTATTAAAAAAAATAGTTTTGAACACCTTATTGGCCACTGATATGGGAATTCTCTGAACTTGAGGGTTACTTTCGTACACCCTTTTGGTTAAAGCATTTGTTGTCCCTAGCCTGTGTCTTGTCATAGCCTCATTGGTAGTCCCCCTCAAAAGCTGAGTACCATAACCTTGCAGTTGTTTTTGTTGGATAAGCTGTTGCATTTGATTAAGCTGTTGAGCTTGGACATCCTTCTGTTCCAATGTATTAATCATTTGAACCTGCAAACCCAAAATCAGCTAAGTAGGTTAACTTTAAAACTTGGAAGAAACTGACATCTGACAAATGCAAACAACAAACGAACAACAGCATAGCATATCCAGTGTAATCCCACAAGTGAGGTTTGGGATAGTGTGTAGGCAGACCTTACCCCTACCTTGGGAGGTAGAGAGGTTGTTTCTGATAGACCCTCGGCTCAAAAAACTAACAATAGTAAAGAAACCAAGGCAAAATACTAAACAAGGCATGACAAAGCATACTGAAAATGAACAATAACTACAACTAAATAATATGATAATTAAAGTTCAAGGAACAATAAATAGTAAAAGAAATCGAAGAAGCAAGAAACTACAAAGAGTAATACTACGACTACTAGCATGGAAAGATAAGCGAGACAACACTCAACTATCTACTAACCTTCTACCCTAATTCATGTCCTCCATAATCTCCTATCTAAGGTCATGTCATCTTGTCATCTGTAAGCTGAAGCTACATCATGTCTTGTCTAATCACCTCTACCCAATACTTCTTCGGCCTACCTTTACCTCTACCGAAACATTCATTGAAAACCTCACACCTCTACACTGGGAAATCCATGCATCTCTTTTTCACATGTCCAAAGTATCTCAATCTTGCCTCCCGTATTTTGTCCTCCACTAATGCCTCTCAGCTTGTACTAGATATCTTCATTTATAATCTTATTTGTCTTAGTATGCCTACACATCCAACTCAGCATCCTCATTTCCGCAAATTTCATCATTTGAACGTGAGAGCTCTTGACTAGCCAACACTCTACTTCATACAACATAGTTGGTCTAACCACTACTAGGTAGAACATTTCTTTAAGTATCGGTGGCACCTTCTTGTCATGCAACTCTGAATGCGAGCCTCCATTTCATCCCCCTTGTATCAATACAATGTGTAACATCATCTTCGATCCCCCCATTTTATCTTGAATAAAAGAACCTAGACCCTTGAAACTTCCTTTCATCTTTGATCTCCCCATTATATCTTGAATAATAGACCCAAGATACTAGAAACTTCCTTTCTTATGATGGCCTAGGTATCAAGCTTCACTTCCACGCCAGTCTAATGTGTTACGTCACTAAACTTACATTTCAAGTATTTTGTCTTGGTTCGGCTCAACATGAACCCTTTAGACTCGGGGATTTGTCTCCATACCTCCAGTTTAACACTAACTCAGTCGCGAGTCTCATTAATCAAAGCTATGGCATCTGCAAATAACATACACCATGGCACCTCACCTTGGATTTGTTGCGCCATACATCCATCACTAAGGTAATTAAAATTGAGCTAAGAGTTGATCCTTAGTGCAACCCCATCACAACTAGGAAATGTTACTTGGATTTTGGCTCCATCATACATGTCCTTAATTGCCCTGTGTATGCCATATGTATGCCTCTAGCCTCTAAGCACCTCCATAGAATTGCTCTCGAAACTTTATCATATGCCTTTTCTAGGTCGACGAACACATGTTTAAGTCCCTCTTCCTCTCCCTACATTGTTCCATCAGCCTCCCAACAAGATGGATGGTTGTACTCTTCCTCTATTCTTCAAGCATTTTTTCATCTTAGAAATGACATTAACCAACCTAGTTGGCCATTCTATACCTACCTTGCATGTGCTCTTTCAAAATTCCATCGGGGTCCTATGCATCCTTCGAAACACACCCTTAAGCTTCTCAACCTTTTTTTAAAAAAATGGCTTAAGCTTGTCAACCTTATACACCTACAATACCCAAAATCATGATGCCTCTCAGAGTGCTCCAAATCTCCCAGCACAATTTCTTTGTCCCCCTTTTTGTTCAAGAATCTATGGATATATGATAGTCACCTCTGTCTAATGAGTGTCTCTTCCACCAATACTTTGTCGTCCTCATCCTAGATATACTTCACTTGGTCCAGGTCTCTGGCCCTCCTCTCTATCGCGTCTATCTAGCTTTATCCCCACCTTTGTCCTATAGTTCTACATACAAACATTCAAAACTTGTCGTTTTTGTCATCATAACTGCTAACTTAGCCTCTTCTTCGTCATCTTATGCCATTCCATATTTGCCCCCTTTTCCTCCTCATCCTTACTCTCCCCCAACTTCACATACGCCATTTTCTTTGCTTCTACTTTCCTTGGACGTCCTCATTCAGAAACTAATGGACACACATAAATAGGTGAAACAAGTCGGTTAGGAGAAATAAGAGTTAAGAAAATAACAGTCTGTAACACATTGAAATCATACCACATTGTAAGATGCAGTAGTGCTTGAAAGAGGGGTCTTGAACCGAGCAATGAAAATATCCCAAAATACTGACCACCATTCAAGAAGAAAACCACCTGGAGCATCTATAGCTGAAAAACAAATGTTTATTTTATGAACCAATAAAAGTAAAATTGGAAAAGGCATTGACCAGAGTGGCATTTTTGTAGATGTATTACCAGCACGATTGGTGAGAAGTTGTGCTTCAGCTTGAAATGTCCTAGCAGAAGCATCATATTTTCTCTTCTTAAGATAATCGTGTATATATACATCCAGCCTGTTATTATCAAAATACGGAGGAAATATATTACATACTTAGACTCTATAGGTTTCAAAGCAGTGAAGAAAGAAAAATAGAAAAACAGTAAAACATGAGCATATGGCAAGATCAAGCCGTCCCTGTAGCAAAAGCACTACATTTTCTGTTTAAACTAGTTTGTACATGCGGAGAATTTCGTCCCTTTCCATTAGAACAATACTGGGGTTAGACGTAAACCCACAAACAAAGAAATCAATACATTACAATACAATACAATACAATGCAATACAATACAATACCCGTTCAGAAGAGAGAGAAATTGAGACCGTAACGGCTAAGAACCAGAACTAGATTCGACCATGGCAAAAACCCCAAATGAAGGTGAGAACATGCCCACATCAAAAAAAAAATGTATACCCATTAGAGGAACACAAGGTCATCAATTTATTTTCAAACAACATAAAATCTCACATTTTATCAGCTTCCATGTTGGAATGAGCCATGGTGCTACTCTCCAAGAGCTACTCTGAAGAAGAATGAATGTCTGCTTGCTTTAGAAGGCATGTAACATTTTCACTCTCTGCACACTACCAGACAAAACAAAAAAAGGGAGAAAACAATCCGTAGTATAAGTTTATATTAACATGCAAACTCCCTTGAGAAAAATGAATAAAGGATGTCAAAAAAAAAGTCTTCATTTAGGGTGTGTTTGGTATGAAGGAAAATGTTTTCCTAGAAAATGTTTTCCTGGAAAACAAGTTGAGTTTTGACTTATTTTCTCATGTTTGGTTGGTGATTAGAAAATATTTTTCGAAAAAGATTTTTAGTGTTTGATTTATGAATGAAAAATATTTTTGAGAAATATCTTTTATTTTTACTAGAGTAGAAAATAA
>JAJOOH010027196.1:0-16809 GCA_029582605.1 Solanum gracilifrons
TATCAAGAGTCATGCTGTCATAATTCAACAATTTCCCGAAATAAGGGCTAAGGCAGGAATTATAGAAATTTAGCATGCTCGACACCCGAACCCCTCCATACTCAAGCAAATCAATAAACAATTGCCTAAACATGCTCAATCTCACGAGTGGAAAACCATAGCCTACCTGAAAGCCGATCACGCGTGCTCCAACTCACGGTACCGAAGCTTTTCCCCTCCGAACGATCTCCAAATGTTTCCCCACTATCAAAAGGTTAATCACCTCGTCATTACGAATATGTTGACACTAAAATTATATTTTTCGGAGACGGACCCAAAATTGGGTCTAAAACGGGATTGTGGGATCCACAATTGGAATCCCGAAAACGAATCCGTGGAAACGTCCCAAACACCTTACTAAACTAATACCCCAAAATTTAGCACAAAAATATACCTAAAACATAGCAAATCAGCCCCAACAATTAAAATCATTAATAAGTCTTGACTTACGACTTGGCAACCCCTTGATCACCAATTTCTGAAAAAATTAGACCCTTCCAACCCAAACAGATTATACCACGACGATCCTTGCGAAAAACTCTACAAGTTAGCCTCAAGAATGACTTAAAACGGACCTAAGATGATCAAGGTCTAACCTTTCAAAGTTCAACAACAATTCATTCCGAAAATCACTCTAGCAGTAGCTAAACTCGATTCCTTACCTCAAACGAAGCCTCCCCTCGCGTTTCTGAGCTCACCTCTAGATTTTCCACGAAATTCTCTTGAAATTAGCCTTTTGAATCACCTAATTTGAGCTTAAAATGGAGGAGATATCTATGTTTGAAGGTGAGGGGAAAAAAATGGACAAAAATTGTCCTTAAATCTGGAAATTTCCAGATTTTTACACGCTGCCACGTGGCGTCGGGTGGCTCTGCCAAGTCACCATCGCGTTAGAATTCAACAACTCTTCAACTTAAATTTTGATGTTCCGGACTCGTTCGGAATCGTAAAAACACAAACTATTTATGGAATCTGATTGAAAATGATATTTCGGACTCAACGGTGAAGTCAGAATTTCCATTGGAGATCGCTTTGATGACAAGTGGGTCCCACACCCAGTATCGTTTTGAGCCAGATTCCACAACGGGCATCTAAAGCCTCGGGAATCGAACAAAGGGTTGTTCTAGACCAAAATTGATATTTAGAAGTTAACCTAGCTGTCAGAATTTTCATTTGAGCACGTCTTTCAAGAAGATTGACCAAAGTCAACTTATCAAGTTATAAAATCTCCAAAACAGGGAAACGAACCCAAAACCCCAAACGAACGACCAGGCGACCGAACAGTCAGTGCCAGCAAGTCATAAATGACCTGAGATCGCTACATGAACGCTCTAAATGCTGGAATGAATGCTTTAATTAAAAAATGACCTGAGGGTCATTACAGTTACATTTAGTGGAAACTCCCATGGAAATGATGCTACTATCATAGAATAGCAAAATAATCAATTTGTGCATCTTTATAAGGTGCTTTAGGTAACAAAGTGCAAAAATAAATGTCATCTTTGTCACGTGTGACATCATGAGGACCTAATATTAGTTATTCATCTATGGTTTATAATCTTGTCAATTCTTATCTATCTATATCTATCTATCTATACTACATTAAAAACATGAACTTCCTAACTTAAATATTGAATTACTATAATACCCTCAATTAAAAATACTCAATTTATTTTATTTATTAATGTAATTAATTTTATTATATTGAAAATAGATACCTTTTCAAATTAAAGGATTGTGACTTTTTCAATGAATTGTGACTTTTCCAAAGGGTTGTGACTTTTTCAATGAGTTGTGATTTTTTCGAAAGGGCTGTGAATTCTCTAAAGGGTTGTGTCTTTTCTGATGAGTTGTTCCTTTTTTAAAGGGTTGTGTGACTTTTTCGATAAGCAGTGACTTTTTCGAAAGGTTGTGACTTTTCGAATAAGACACAATTAACACCTATTCATAATACTATTTGGTAGCTATAAATAGAGGGGTTTTCTCACACTTTTAAATTGCAGTTTCTTTAAGTTCTCTGCTCTTCTTCTTCTTAAAAAATCTCAAGTGTTATTTGCAAAAATTGATCAAGTTCGAAATTCAACGAAATTCGAGGTACCTCATAAGAAAGAGATGGTGAAAAAATTGTAGCAAATCATTCAACAATTCACAAGTGTTTTTTCTTACCATTTTCATGAGTTAACAGTGACGAAAAGTTATGGGAGAGACAATAATATTAAACATCTATGAAAAAAAGTATATGATTTGGGTAAGATATTTCTTCTTTATTTTTTTTATTTTTTATTCTTTTCCTTCAAACGAGTGAGTTTCTTCCTAATTTTGCTAAAATAATGGTTATCAACGTAGTCATTGAATTATTAGTTTTGATGTTAAATTCACTATTTCAAAAATAGCTTTTCACTTTTACTTATAATATGATAACATAGCCATTATAATAATTATTTTTTAATAGATATGTATGTAAATTGACGGAGAAAGTAAAGTGTTGGTGGCAAGAAATTTAAATCAAATGGAACAATAGAGTGAATATAGCATGAACATATATTTTCGTCTTCCTTTTTCATTGGCTATGTATTGTTCCATATAATTTTTTTATTTTTTTATTTTTTTTAATGTTTACAAAAAGAGTTAAATTTACCATCATGTACAAAATAAAATTCAATCATGAGCAATTTTACCAGCTTCATGATGAACATTCACAAATTTTAAAATGTCTTGATATAAACAAGTCATGTCAAGATAACCGTCTTAGTGTTCAGAAAAATTAGTAGAGCGATAAAACAGTTGTGGGCTATAAAAGCTCACTCAACTTACTAAGCCAATATTGTTCTTGATCCTTCGCCTCCTTGATGCTGCTGAACTTTTTCACCCAGCATTTCAAATGATTTGACAGACCTTTGCACCTCTCATGCTCGTCTTTAGGCCTCTTGTCACACCCCTTTTCGCGCACTGCGAATAAGATTTTTCCAATTTAAGTTACGGTATTGATTAAGAGATTTTTTAAATTATTTTCAGAGTTGCCACTTGGAATCGAGTTATGGTGTTCCAAATCACCTTTTCTTTTTAATCCTTAATCAAAAGGAAATTACTCTTTATTTAGTCTGTGAAAATAAAAGTTCAGGTAAGAAATTATGTTGACTGAGGGGAAGGTATTAGGCATCCCTCGAGTCTCATGGTTTTAGCACGATCGCTTTTATTAACTTATACTTGACTTAAATTATTATTATTATTTGGATATATTGTGTTATAGGCCATGGTTTGCTCATATTTTTTATTGTTGAATTTTAATAATCATTAAATCAGATGCATAACTGCATTCTCAATTTTGACATACAATTACTTAGAAGCATAACTACTTTCTTCTCTTAATCATGTCACCTTAATATTTTTAGTCTAAAATTTCAATCTACATTAAATCAAAATTAACATGATTATAATCATTTGGCTAAGGTGCATCACTGCCTCCGACCCCTTTTTTAAGTGTCTCAAAAAGATGTGAAATCACATTCCTTATTGTTATTTATTGGTGTTTTTAAAAAATATATATACTTAAATTTATATTTATTGGTCAAAAATGCAGTAATCAATTTAAAAGCTATAAGTTTTAGGTTTAAGCCAAAGATAATCTATGACTGTCAGAACAGAACTACATTAGTTTCTAAGTAGCATTTTTTTAATCAAAAGTTGAAGGCCCAATTTTAACAAAGACAAATATTATAGCATATTCTCTCAATCATAAAGAAGTTCATCTATTGAATTACGCGAATAACTTCATTCTGACACCATTAAATATTAAACACCAATTAACATGAAAATAAAATATGATTTAGTATCTATTCGTATTAAATATGCGACACCCCATTTGTTTCCCTCAATAAATTATTTATTCATTGGAGTCAGACTTTCAGTAAAAAAAATAATTAAAGTTAACATATGTCTCAGAAAGTAATGCATATGCCATCAATCATATAGAAATGTTTATAATAGAGTATTCTTGAATCACTTATGGTTTATCATAAACACAACGTTCTCTTTTTTTAATCATTGTCAAAATTAGTCCAAATCCCTAGAAAAAAAATATTTACAACCCAAGATGCATCATTCCGATTTCTATTAACAAATTATAATCATAATCACGAAAAGAAATAAAAAATTAATGATAATAACATAAATTAATGGCTAAATAAATGAGTGAATTCAAAATTAGATAAAAATAAAGAAATCAACACATTATTTTAATCGGAGATTAAATATATAAATGACCATATAATAACAATAGCAATCACTACTTCGTCTTGATTGATTAATGACTCAATAAACTAAACTTATATAAACATAACATACCAATAAAAACTAATAAAAGAAACGAACCTTCGAAGGTATGCAAACTAGCCGTTGTAAACAAAAATCTCAATCCCAACTTCCTGCTCAATTGAATTATTTTTTTTACTCTTGCTCTGACTTTTTTCTCTCTACCTCTGTTCTATTTGTTTTCTACTGTACGTTGCTTTTTATAATCTTTTGGTGTGATCTGGTGCTAATAAAAAGGAACGTGAGGAGGTGGGGAATATAATTTAGTTGAAGATTTTATGGCTATTTGGTTGAGAGTTTTGAGGAGTAGAAAAAAAAGAAAAGAAAAGAAATAAAAATAATAATAATTTTTTTTTAAAAAATGTGTGGATGGGAGTATAAAATATTTTAAGGGTATTTGGTTGAGAATTTTTAGGAGCAGAAAAATAGAAAAGAAAAGAAAAGAAATAATCAAAAAAACGTGTGAATGGGGGAGTTTACGTGAAAACAAAAAAGAGAAAATAAACGGGGAGAAGATTTATAGGAGGAATAAGTTAGCGAAATTTGAGGTTAATTAGGATTAAGAGTGAAGTAATCTGATATTTTTAGGACTCTTTTTTTCTTCTTTTTCATAATATATAATTTTATTCTTTCGACTAGGTAAAAGTTTAAATATTAATTAAAAATAAATACTAATAACTAATAAATATATTAAATGCACAAACTTCTTTTATTAAAAATCTAAATGTAAAGAAAGCATATAATTTGTTATAATTTTCACGTCTTTTTATTCATTTATTTGAAATATGTATACCTACTAAAATAATAATATTTAAGTTTTAAAAGGGTGTAAAATTTTGAGTTCGGTCCAAAATAACGTGTCTTCACCTCTTGCAAGCGCCTTTCAGCCTTTTTGAGTCGTTTCTCTGCTGCTAAGATCTCCTTGTTCCTTCCTACCAAATCCTTTTTAGCTGCTTTAGAGACGAGTTTGGTAGTCTCTTTTAACGCCATTAGTAAGGAAGACTTTTTCTCCATATCCTCTTCTTCAGAGATCTCATCCAGATACTGTTGCAGCCAAGCTACATCAAGCTTGGCATCCACAGCATCAGAGACTACATATCTCATAGCTTTAATGGAAGAAATATTAACATCACCGGTTTTCGGCCGCCTGACAACATCACTAATAACATCAAGCAGGGAAGCTCTGGCAGCCAGTGATTTACATTGACAGTGACTGTAATGTCACCATACTTGGCAAAAATGGCAGCAAGTATAGGAGCACTGCTCACTTTTACTTTATATCCACGGACATCCACCAGCTCACTAGACACATCACCATCTTCAGGTGACACCTTTATAGTTGTTGTCAAACTCCTTGGATTTTCGTCTACTCCAGATTCTGAACCTTCAACCTGAATCCCTTTATTTTGGTGCACTCCAAAAGGAGTTGAATTATGCTGCATGGTCATTTTTGGAGTCATCGGATCATCAGTTGCTTTCCCACTGTATAACTTTGTTTTGCTGCATACGTTCTTCTTGCTTTCAGTACCAAGAGTTAGCAATGGCACATCATTATCAACATTCAAACTCTTATTTTTTTTTCCTTGTATGGCGCTATGAATCAATAATGAAACCAAGGCGCATGTCAGACAAATCACTAGGACCAGGAGCAATCTCGTGTATAGGATTTGATGCATTGTCATTGTCAACTAGTTCCCAGCGTTCCTTTATAAGATTAAGCATTTCTTGATCGCCATTTCCATAGATCACTGTGTGCTTTTTCTCTGAATGGTCAAAATCAATGACAAGTCCTTCATAGAACACTTGATCAACTGGCCACCAAACCCTTACTCTGTAGCCAACGAGCTACTTGCCATGCTCTCTGACAACCTTATCTGCAAAATCCTCTTCTTGTGATGGTGGGTTCTTCCTTTTATGTTTTTCTTTATAGCTTTTGGGGAACTTGCTTTGCTTGATGATTAAGACAGAACCCAATGCCTCTTCTTGTGATGACAAGTTCTTCCTTTTACGTTGTTCTTTAGAGGTTTTGGGGGAGGTTCTTTCTTTGGTGTTTGAGACAAAACCTAATGCCTCTTCTTGTGATGGCAAGTTCTTCTTTTTACGTTGTTCTTTAGAGGTTTTGGGGAAGATTCTTTCTTTGGTGTTTGAGACGGAACCTAATGCCTTTTCTTGTGATGGTGAATTCTTCCTTTTTCCGTTGATCCTTTAGAGGTTTTCTCAAAGTTGCTTTCTTTGGTGATTGAGAAGACAAAGCCCAATACCTCAGCTCATGATTCATCAAGACAAAGCCCAATACCTCAGCTCATGATTCATCAACGGATAACCTCCGTCTTTTATCACGATATCTGGTTGTTATATATTTCTTGTCATTTTTTTCATGTTTCTCTTCTAATGCCTCCACAACAACAAATTCTTCTGAATGAACCGATGTAGGTTGTAAGACCTTCTTCTTGGTTATAGCTCCTGGTGCATCTCTTGCTGAAATTGATTTGTCATTTTTATCCTTTTGGTGTCTCTTTATACAAGGTCATTATTGGAGTCTTCTCCTCACCATACAATCCTTTGGAGATTACACATTTAGGTGAACAAATACTTCTCTTTTTAGTATCTTTTCCACAACCCTTCAAGAGAATAAGGGATTTTGACCTCCTTTCTCCACTTACCCAAGCATGGTTGTATTCTTCCTCTGGTTTGTTCAAACAATTAGGCTTCCAACCTCTTTTCTTTGAAGTTTGCGTAGCTTCTGGATCTACTACTTTTTTGGCTGCTGCATTTACAAAGCCCAAGTTTTCATATTGCGTGGTGGTCCTTGAATCGGTACTTTTTTGCTGCTTCATTGCATCTCCATGTTCTGATTCCTTTAAAATTGTATCCGTCTCTAGAATGACATCATTGTCTTTATGCTTGGGATCATCTTTCCCTAGCAAAATAGGTGCTTGATCTAAGAACAGAACAACTATGTCAGGTGCAACATGTGGTGCAAGATCTTCGGGTAAATTTTCCACCGTAGTTTTACTTTCAAGTGCCTCAATCCAAATCAATTCAACAACTTTCGAGTAGTTGTTAATGGAAATGCCGAGGGACCTCACTGTTTTTGAAAAATATGGATAAAGTTTGATAGAACTTTCTTGAAGAACTCTCTCTCCTAACACATAGGACCGAGGTAAAACATATAGCTGGACATTCGGTAATTCGGTTCGATTTCTTTTTTTTTAGTTTTTCCGATTCTTGTAACAAGTGTACCGAACACCGAACTGAAATAATTTGGTTCGGTTTATGTTATTTTGGTTCGGTTTTTGTTAGTTCAGTTCGATGAAAACAAAAAATAATCAAAATATTGTTGCTGGTCGCTGGTCGGCTGTTGTTGTTGGTCGCTGATTTTTTAGTTCGATTCGATTAAAACAAAAAATAATCAAAATATTGCTGCTAGTTGCCGGTCGGCTGCTTCTGATCGTGGCGGTCGACTGCTTCTGATCGTGGCGGTCGGCCGGTCGCTGCTTTGATGTTGCTGGACGTCGGCGTCGGGAAGTGGGAAGTGGGAAAGTATCGTAGGAAAAGTGGCGTGCGGTACTGAGAAGTGGGAGAAGTTTGAAAAACTTGAAAACGGAAAAGAGAATTGAAATTTAACTCAAATTATTAAGAACTGACCAAATTTTGTTTATTATTTAATATTAATATATATTATAATATAATATATTTCGATTAAACCAAAATACCAAAAAATACAAAACCCACATACCAAAAATCGAACCGAAAACCAAAATACCAAAACTAAAATATCAAAAAAAGTCGATTCCATTCGGTATTTCAGTATTTATTCCCATCCCTTCTAAAACATTCTGGTTTTCCTTCTTAACACTACTTATGAGGATGTTCAGAAGCTGCATTAGAATTTCTTTACTCTCTTATATTATAATACTTATTATTTCCTCAATGTTCGTGAATACTTGATCATGGTGGTCCGGCCTTATACTATTCAGAAAATGTTGAAACATTTGAATAATCAACGCATCAAACTTGAAATCCCACATCAGTACGCACGTTCGGTACTTTGCAAGATCTTCAATAATAGAGACAACCTTTGAATAACAGCGACCATCCAAGCAAGACAATTTCCCAAATGCCAACACTGCAAGCTCAAAAAAGTCTGTAAGTCTACTATCATCATATGGTTAATCTGGAGCTGTAATTCTCATGATCTCACTAATGCAAGATGCAACTGACACCTTCACATCTATGTCAGGAAGTCATAGAAGTCCATCTGCAACTAGTGCCTCCATTGCAGGCCGAAAAGCATCTCGTGCTGATGCAGGGGGGACTTGCTTCACCATTGACAAAAGATGCTCTAAATTATCAAGTTTCTCCAGAAAGCTCCTCTTTTGAAGAAGAAGTAGGCTGCTGAAGCAGCTCATTCCCTACTTCAAGAAGTCTTTTGTTGTGTTCTTCCTCTTCATCTGAAACAAAGAAGAAAAGAAGAAAATATTACATGATACACTCCTTACTAGGTATATAAAAATAAATAAGAAAATAGTGATTGATCATAAATGATCTTAAATCAAATTAATGATTCTATATATAATACTTTAAATTTTATTCATCTATTAATTTTTATTATTTAAAAATTTAAATATTTTATATCATGATACAACTTCTCTAAGATACTAGATACTTTCATTAGACAATAACTATATGATATGTATGCGGCGTAAAAAAGGAGAAGACTACAGTTCCACAAAGATAAAGTAGAAACCTAATGAAATGAAATATTTTTCACCATAGGTGATGTTATTCATATATTTAAATTAATTTATTCTACTGAAGTATATATAACCATCATTCATGATAACAATCAAGTACATTTTTTTGGTAAAATTATCTATCTACGATAGTCTTACTCAAATATTAATTGAGTAATAATATTTTATAAAATATATGTTACATATAAAGATAAAATATTGAAATACTTATGGTAATCCTTATTAGTGTCATGCACATACTAAATTTCAAGTATGAATATTTAAGACAAAATTTCTACTTAAATGGTGTACATCATTTATGTTCATAACCTCAAGCGGAAAGGCTATTGGTGACTTTTATGAATAGATATTTTTTTTTCCATTTTGTTAGTTAGATTTGTTTACAACATTGAGTGAAGTAAGAAATAATATTATTAAAAAAATGTCACTTTCTCTCCCATATTTAAACTTTGAATGTATTTTGAAATGTTTTGATGATATCTAGTCATTTTGATCTCAAAATACAAGTAACTGTGTGACAATATGTATTAATAATTTAAAAACACTTGTCCTATGTTTGTTCAATTATAATTATTTGCTAAAAAGCTTTAATTTAGTAATATTAATTCTATTTTACAACATCATTTACTACATATATGATATACACGTGCAACGCACGTGCCGTAAAATTAGTACAAAGTAAATGTGCCATTAACTTTTAGTCTAAGTTGATATTCTGAATTTTTACAACTCAACATTACACATGCTGATTTTTCTTGCCGTTTACAAGCTCATCCAAAGAAGAAAGTGTAACAATTCTCATGGTTGTTTTGAGTTTTCTGCATGTTTCTCCATTTTGTTTTTTTTTTCTATAGATTATGTATAACATTTATGGCCTACAGAGATAGGTGACTTGATTCTCGAGGTGATCAGATGAATATTGAGTGAGTTTTTTAGTTTTGAAAGTTGGAAGTTTGATCACAGTTAACATTTCTGGTTAACTATAGAACCAAGTTAAAAATCATCTGGGGCCTGAGTAACTAGCACAATAAGAGTGACTCTCGTACCTGCTATCCCACTCAGAAAGTCCAACACATGTTGGACAACCTTAGAAGTCAATGGGGAAAGCCTGCACCTCCAATCTGTGTGGCTATCTCGGGTTTATTACCCTCCTTATACTCTACCTTCACATCCTCCTCTACCCGATCCTGGGGTGGAGGAAGGGCAGTCAGTCTCGGCCTAGCCGCTGCTTGAGCTCCACCCAGGGCGGGTTTCTCTTCCTCTTCCTCTGCCCCTGTCCCTTCCTCTACCTCTGCCCCTTCCTTGCCCTTATACTATTGGTTCCGCAGCTAGAGTATGTACCCTCACTCTACGTCTCGTGTCAACCATCTGCGGACAAAGAATGAAGGAAGTAAGATACCAATAAGAATCATGTTATATAACAAAGATAGAAAAGAAGGGATGATTTTCTAAAGTCATGTAGCCTCTTGAGCAAAAATACACACGTTTCCTAAAGACCTGTTTTGGTACGACAAGATCAATGAACCTCGGACTCTGATACCAACTTTTTCACGACCTAATCCATCATGAATAGCACCCACACAAAAACTCGGGTGGGAAAACAAATTACCAACCAATTCGTGATTAACCAGACAATAAAAATAACAGAAACAATAGAAATCAAGTGTCATAACTAGGAATCGTTATCCTAATAGATTTGCGGAAAATACTCCCCTTAGAACATAATGTCTTGTACTAAAACTCTACATAGTCTAGAATATAGAGATGCAACCCTAAAGTTAAGAACTAAAGAGTGTAAGTCTGAACAATAGACTAGTAGAAAAAGAGGAATCCGTAGCAGCTCGGAAGAAACAACTCACCTTAGATTCAGAGAATGCTGGGGTTACAACGGCCACGAAGCAGCAACCATAATATGTCATGTACTTAACAAAGGAAGATCAAGTGCAATATCAGTACAAAAAATTCATAGTGTACTAGTTGGATCATTGACCAGCTCTAGTTATACAAAATATGAACAAGTAATCATAACTTAGTAAAACCAGACAACATACAATTATAACAGCAATTAGAAACATAACTCAAACTCCAGTCCTCATCTTGACTTAACATTCACAGTAAACATGATCAACAACATTATAACAAGTCAATCTGGTTCACTAATGGAACCAACTCACAAACAATCACATGTACCAGGCGTGATACTCAAGCCAACCAATATATAACCTTTACCAAACGTGATACTCAAGCCACCCATATAGAACCTTTACTAAGTGTGGTACCCAAGCCAAGTACTGAAAGATATTTCGTACCAAGCGTAGTACCCAAGTCAACGAATATGTACTAGGAGTGGTACTCGATGCAATCAAGAGATATTATGTACTATGTGTGGTTCCCAAGCCAACCATTAGTATGTACCAAGCGTGGTACCCGCGCCAACCATTAGTATGTACTAGGCGTGGTACCTTAGCCAATCAAACAACACGGTACTCAACAAACAAACCTCTAAACACAAAGTAAAGTAAGAAATAATACTGTTATTCCTATTACACCCAACTGAACCTCCACAAACTATAACTTGTACGATCAGTTCAACACAATTCACAATTCACGTAGCACATAGTTCAATAACAACACTTCAATAATACAGATCATCAACATCAACATCAATTCATCAATCACAAGCTCACCCAAGGAGTACTCACAAGTTCACAAATGGTAAGAGATGTGCAGTGAAATGCAATGCAAGGTAATGTGATGCAGGCCTGTGCTAACGATACACATCCACTGAGACTTAGATCGGAACCCATGGGGGATGCACACAATCCATGTATCCACTAAAGCCATTTCTCTTTCGTCATAGCCATGACCATTTTCCTTCGACATAATCATCACAAAAGACATCATCACGGTGTTTCAAAACCAATGTGAATAGGCATGTTCACATAATAATGATAAGATGACACCTTCCATGTCAATTCACAATTCATAACAACCCAATCATAGTATATAATCAATTACGCATCAATATTACCACTCCAATAATTCACGACATTATGCGCATCAAATTATCATCACGTTGCCTTTTTCATTATACTCTCTTTATCATTAAGATCATACAAGGTGAACAATTCAACCCATCACCAATTAAACATTACTCCCCAACACATAAAACAAGGAATACAAGATTCTACGAGATTAACAAAGATCTAGAAGTCTACTTGCCTCAATTTAACCAAACAATCTCTTCGTAACTTGAGTCTTCCCTCTTTGTTAGATCTCCGAATCAACACAAGCTATTCAAATAAGAAATCACAATAAGAATTCGAAGCTATCAACACCCATATCAATATTTTTGGAAAATGAGGTCAAAAAGACCCAAAAATCCAATTTAAAAATGAAGGATAAATCTGTAAATTAGTATAAAATAGTGTTACCCAAAATATTTGGAACTATCGGTGAAAACTATTTAGAAAATGAAGCTCAAGTATACTTTAAATCACCATTTTATCAAAACCTTATGCCTTTCCAAAAACCTTTATAGTTTGAATCAAATCCCATGCTTAATCATCAAAGTCATGAAATAATTAATGGGTAAAAGAGGTAAGGAGTTAGAAATTGTTACCCAATTGAAGAAACTCGAAAATCCCTTTTCAAATTGCCTAAATCGAGCTGCTAGGTTCAACAATAGGAGAAATGGGAAGACATAACATTCATGCAATTATTGCTCAACGCTATCGCGACCTAAGACCTCGTGATCGTGTTGAGTAAACAAGCCAACTTATTAAAGTTGACCATCACGACTGAAACTTATGCGATCGCGATGACCAACACACTGACCCTACGTGATTACGATTACACTTCACGCGATCGTGATTGGTACACAATCACCCTTACGCGATCACAAGAGAAGATCTTACAATCATAATGAACAACACACCAGGCACTAGAAAGCAGAAACCAGTAATTTACACAAGGTATAAAAGTTTCTGAATGGACCCTCGAGATTCGATCGGAACCCTGAGTACACAAACTAGATATGCTACCCAACTAAGCTTAATGTTTCATACTCAATGAAACTATGGAAACACGAATTCGAGGTCTCCTTGACCCGAAACCCGTGAAAGTTGCAATAAACTAACATAACGCCTAAAAAGACCAAACTAAACTCGAGACCTATGAAAATCAACCAAGACCTCTCCTACGCCTAAAATAATTCCCCGAACCCAACCAAATAGTTGGAAATCTGATCTGAGCATCCGAACTCCAAATGTTGACTAAAGTCAACTCAAAGGCTAAAATTTCATAAACTTACAACTTAAGACCTCAAATCCATGGAACAACTCCGAATCTGAAACCGACAACTCTCCTAGACCATATTCTGCATTCCGAAGTCGATGGAACTGATAGAATTTCATTGCGAGACTCAAAAATCCGATTGACACCAAGAACCTCTTTTAACAACTTAAGCCTTCCAAAGCTCAAAACTTCCAAAATATACAATCTTTTACTCAAAATTCAAAACCAACTTCACAAACTGATCAGAAATGACTGAGGGCAACTATCGGGAGGGGTAAATCGGTAATTTAAAAATAATAATAAAAAATGACATTCTTGTTCATTATAGTCGTATCTAATGTCATGTCCTCGATGATTAAACTGAAACTGCGCCAAAACAGAATAAGAATATCTGATAGAATTTCTCGAACATCTGCTATTGATTTTGTTCATTAGAATTGATTATATATTTTACGGAAAAGGGTCAAAATTGCCCCTGAACTATGAGATATAGACCACTTATACCCTCCGTTATATTTTAGGATAAAAAATGTCCCTACCGTTATCCTAAGAGACCACAACTACCCTTAAGACTTAACAGAAGTGATTCGGCAAGCCACATGACACTAATTCCGCCACATAAGCTTACCAACTAGGATACCCACTAAAAATTTGACCCAATTAATAATTCAACCCTAACCCATTTTTGCTAGACCCAACCCACTAAAATTAGGAGGGAAACATATCTTTTTCACCTCAATCATTTTTCACTATTCAATTCACCAAGGAGAATTTTTTGAAGAACATATTTCACTTGAAGAATCTCAATTTTGAAGAATCTTTTCTTCTGGAATCTCAATCTAGAAGGTAAATTCTCTTCTATTTCAGTATGTAACAGATTTTTTGTTTACTTTCAGTAGGATTTTAAACATTTTTCGTAGTTGTATTTTGAAGTTAGGGTTTATATGCAAAATTGGTTTGTCAAATTTTTAGTATATATTGATGTATATTTTGATGATTCTTCATATTTGAGATAAAATACTACTTTTTCTTCAATTTTACATGTGTTGGGATTTGATCTGTCGGGAGGTGTTTAAGTCTTGTATGTCATTTATCTTGTTTTGAGGTCCTTTCCTGTTGTTTTCATGTTGGTATTGACACATATTTAGGCTACTTTCAAATAATTTAAGATTTTTATTCTCGAATCTGAATGTGTGGTCCCAATCTAAGCATTGTTTAATCCCTCTTTTTGATGTTATTTTACTGCTAAGTCACTTGCTTTGTTTTTATATGTTATAAAAGTCACTTTCTTCTTGTTAGAAGCTTTTTTCTCATTTATATGTGCTTAGTTTATTAATGTGGGGTCCTATATATTTATGTTTTGCTATTTATTTTTTTTTGCAGAAAATTCAATATGGAAGATATGAATGTTGATCTTTTATTTCACCATGGAGGTAAATGGACTTTAAAACCTCACTTACTATATGATGAGAGGTATGTTCATTCTTTGAGGGCCTTTAATTCCAATCACCTAAATTTGATTGACATAAAAGAGGTGTTTGAAAATAACTTGGGCTTTGTATTAGTTAAACAAGTACTTGTGAAAGGACCTTCTGGAAATTTGTTCTTGGTTCAAGATTCTGATGGAATTAGGATACTTCAGGAGTTACTAACTGAAGCGTTTAGGGTAGTTCATGTATTTGATGTTGACGATAATGAAGAAATTATTTTTGCCTCTAACATTATCAATCATAGTGAAACCTATCATGTTCAGTGTGAGTATGGGACTGACGCCGAGTCAGAAAGTGATGATGGTTTGGTTGATCTTACTTCAGATGGTGAGTATGACTTTGATGAGTTAGAGCTCATTAAGATGCAAAAAAACAAGGAAGTCAGTGCTAACCTAAGTCATTACAAAGACATGTTTCTTAATATGACATTTAAGAACTTAGATGATGCTAGGAAAGCTTGTAATTTATATTCCTTGGCGACTAAAAAACCTTTGAAAATTGCAAAAAGTGACCGAAAAAGATTAAGATACAGATGCATAGAGGGTTGTCCATTTGCAATTCTTGTTTCACTTGATGGTAAAGGTCTAGGATATAAACTTAAGACTTTTAAGCAAGAACACAACTGTGAAGAGGCATTACACAATCCTAGAGCTACCACAAACACTTTATCCCATTATTTCAAAAGCAAAGTTCAGAATAATCCCAAGTATGCGCTGAAGGATATGAAACAAGACTTGATGGATAATTTCAACTTAAATACTAATGATTCAAAGTTGAAAAGGGCCAAGAGAATGGACCTTCAAAAAATACAAGGCAGTTTTTTGGATGAGTACAACAGATTGGAGGCGTATGCAAATGAAATTAGAATGACTAATCCCGGTAGTGATGTGGTCATCCACTTATCAAAAGATGCAATGGAACAAGGAAAAAGAAAATTTCTCAGAAAGTACATATGCTTTAATGAAATGAAGGTTGGATGGAAAAAAGGATTAAGACCATTCATAGGACTTGATGGGACCTTTTTAAAGGGCCAATGCAAGGCGCAATTACTGGTGGCTATCGCACAAGACTGCGATAACTCTTTCTATCCATTGGCGTAGGCTGTAGTGGATAAAGAGACCACTACGACATGGACATGGTTCTTACAGTTGTTGGAGAAGTCATTGAATCTGAAGAATGGTGATAGCATCACATTTATGTCTGACATGCAGAAGGTAAGTAGTAATTTGTGTTTATGTAACCTAATAATAGACAGTTTTTTATAAGTACTAATTGGTTTGACATGTACAGGGATTACTGAATGCAGTGGAAAATGTCCTTCCATTATCAAACCATAGGTTCTATTAAGATGCTTTTAAGTGTTATCTTGGTTTTGCTAACTAACATGAACTTCTAATTATTTATAGATATTGTGTAAGACATGTTGAGGCCAATTGGATAAAGAGATTTAGGATCGGAGAGATGAAGAAACTTATGTGGTGGGCTGCTTGGTGTACTTATGAAGAAGATTTTAAGGACCAATTGAATGCTCTTGGTGCATTATCAGAGGAAGCTGCTAAAGATTTGGTCAAGTTTCCACCACAAAAATGGTGCAGAACATATTTTGATACTGTGTGCAAAAATCAGATGGTAGATAATAATTTCACTGAATCCTTCAACTCTTAGATCTTGGTGCCTAGAGGCAAGCCTATCTTGAAGATGCTTGAAGAGATTAGAGTCAAAATAATGAACAGGTTGAGAAAGAAGGAAAAAGAGGTAGAAACATGGAACATTCATTACAAACACAGTCCTAAGTGTATGGAATTGTTCATTGCCTATAGTAAGATTGCCAACTTATGCAAGCTTGAGTTTAATGGGGACCTTGGGTTTGAAGTGTCTGAGGGTGAAGATAGGCACATAGTGAATATTGTGGAGAA
>JAJOOH010027197.1:0-24116 GCA_029582605.1 Solanum gracilifrons
AAATCCTCAATTACTCCTCTAATTAAGGAAATAAGTTACAACCAATTAATTTAAATAAATAAATTTTGTATCTCAATTTTAAAATTTGACAGATACATGTATCTCATGGATTCAGACTCATGTATCCTAATCATAAAATATGGTAGAGGAAGTAATATTTGAAACTATTGGGAATCTTAATAATTAAGACCTAAACTAGTGGGATTTATGTGATTTGCCCTTATAATAAAATCTTTAAAATAAATTATTCACCTACCACACTACCACCTACCACACTATCACTTCCATGAATTCCTCAACTACCAGTTTCGCAACGAAAAATGGTCCAATCAATATTAAGAATTCAAGGCATCCATTCATTTTTAATGTAAGGTTTCATTCATCACCCTCGCACACTCCAACAACTTTGCGATACTAGATGTGTGAACAATCTATAAGGGACCCAACATTGATATGACTCTGATGTCATGCTAAATCAAGGAAGAAGAACCACGGAAGAGAGAACAATATATAGTTATGAAAATTTTCACATCTTTAATTTCTCATTAGCCATACTATCTATTAATATTCAAGGAAATAATTGAATCTCTAACATATTCAGCTAGCCAAATCCTAACTCCTAACCTATTCACCTACCCAAATCCTAACTCATTAGGCCTATAATTTCTATGTCTACCATAATCCAAATTTACCATATGTACACGTATTTCCATGTTTACATTTAATTTAATAATAAATCAAGAGTTAACGGTCAGATAACTCACAAGACATGTTAGAATGATTTTTTTTATATGACTAAAAGAATAACAACTTCTTTTGTGACGAAATAAATTAAAAATAATAAGTTTTGTACACATATAATTTAGTTAAGTGACCATTAGACTGATAAAATCCACCAAAATGAAAGAAACAAATCATATTTTATATTTAAAATGTGTACAATATATTTCTCACATCCAATCATACAAAATTATGGATCGTGTCTCGATCGAGTTGGGAAAGCCCTAGTTTGCACATTCTTATTTAAGTTGAAAATCCTTATTAGATATACATTCAAACTATATATACTAATTATATCTATACTTTTAAATAATTACGTATCTTACCACTAATTAAGAATTTCTTACCATATATTGAGGAAGATAAACCTAGATACATGTATTTTTCCAACCAAATACACTAAAATATGGAGAGAAGCAAACGAGATTTGTTATGTATCTCAGATACATGCGAATCACTCTAGATACATGTATCTGATGTGATTTACATGTATCTGGGATACGACCAGATATACACAGGAGAGTAGCGAAGGATGCGAGGAAGGCAATCGAGATTTGTTATGTATTTGAGATACATGCAAAATCACTTGGATACAATGTATCTAAAACAAATTACAGTTAATTTAGACCCCATGTATCCCGAGATACATATATCTGGACTTATTAGACACATCAAAATCTGATAAAATTAGTTATATTGCAAACTAAAATATATCTAAATAATTAACACATAAACGTAGGATTTTTGTAAGTTGCCCATATATATATTTGATTCTTTGGCAAAACAAAAGAACATAATTAAAGAGAAACAAAAAAAAAAAACCAACAAAGAGATACGTAATTCAGAGCGGAAGGTAGTGTGAAGTCATTTTTTATAATATAGTAATGATATAGACTCTCATGAGTAGTACATCCACTTGCAACTCCAACTTGTAATTATTAATTAATTAATCTTCTTAAAATATAACTCAAAGTCACAACACTACAAAGAGTAATGAGGTGAGGTGAGGTGATACCAGCAATATTATTGATGCAACTTGCACATCTTCCTTTATTAAAAAGGAGCAAACGAATATTGAAAGTATGCAACTTGAAATTTCTTTATTGATAGATTAGAAAAGGAAACATGCTTAAATTATGTAAAAATAAATAAAAATATTTTCTTTTTAATAATTTTATTTAAAAATATTCTTACAGTCAATAGTGATATTTTTGGATCAAATTATTAACTACAAAAGCTTTTTTAGACCAAATTATTAATTAAGGATATTTTTATTTAATTTCACATAATCTAAAGACATTTTTTAATCCCATTTTCGTTGATAGATGTATTTTCAACTAATTGGTATCTCTTTCAACAACAACAAAAAAAAAAAAAAAAAATAGTTCGTTCCAACTTACAACCCCTAGTGTTTGATTATCATCATGTTATCTACTTATTTGATTTATACTACTCTATAGTTATTCGATTTAAGTTATATATACATTGATAAAGTATTAAATTCCCACATTATCATATATTTTAATGCCTCCTCCCCATTATGCCTCAAATGGAAATTCTTAGGTTTCACATTTGCTTTTCATCTTTCTATCATTTTTTACTATACCAAAATGATTTTTAGCGACAATTAACTAACGATAATAGCTTAATTGCCACTAAATATGCATTTTAATTGGAAATTAACATTCTTTATAAATGGCCCTAAAGCCTATAGCGACATTAGATCTAATGACAATTAACTAATGCCGGTAAATGCTTTAACACTCTATGTCAATGTGCATATTTATTGCCGCTAAAATTTGTTTTTGTTATCGTGTTTATACATCATCTTTTCTACGTTGTTACTATTTTACTAACTATCATCTTTCGGATCTAACCCGATTAAATAACTCGAAAATGGCAAGCAAGGTGCTAAATATTTCTTATATCTTGGATTTAAGTACTATATAATGGTAGTACAAAGAATTTTTTATATCAGAATTTAATTTAAACGGATATAATAAGTGATCATTCCACTTTAAGATATATTATATATACTTCTCCCATCTCAATTTATGTGCTATATTTGGTTTTAAGGATTCAAACTATGTAAAGTTTGACCTAACATTTTAAATTATGTTTTTTCATCATATTAACATGAAAGAAATTACAATTTATAGTGTTTTTCATGTAGTTTTTGAATATATAAATTATAATTTTAAAATATTAAATTGATATAATCTAATTCATCTTTAAAGATTAGTCAACCTGACTCTTCAAAAGCAAAAAAAATGGAAATATATAAATAAGACAAAGCTAGTAGGAAGGTCGTAGGAAGATTCAAAGGAGCAGTTTCTATTGGTTTGCCCAAAGATTTTACGAGGTTTATCAACTATCGTGCGGACCAGTAAACTTGATTAACGTAATCAATAAAATAATCAAACACTATTAAATAAATCATGTATATAATAATAATGGCTTCATCGTACTAATTAGTTTCGTCGAACATATATAGAGACAAACAATTAATATTATTCCCTTTGTAACCTATTGTAAGCTAATCGCTAGCTAGCATTACTATTATATCACACCCGCATCCATTCACATGGATTCCACAATACCGTTTCTCGAGAAAAAACTTACCCGCATCGTGTGTATACACTATTATTATGTGATTTAATAAAGTAAAACACATGTTAATTAATTAAAATTAAGTAAAATGTATTATAAATTTAAACACATTGAATGCATATATTGAATTGGTGTATACATGACCTGATGCGGATAAGTTTAACCGCCGTTTCTCGGGTATGCTTACGCACATCTCAAATAATTTTATCATAACTTACCTAATTTATTAGGTTCAAAATTAAAAACTGAGTAATTTATTTTGATTTAGTAATACAATGTATTTAGACATTATTCATCATCATCCATACTGTACTCAATAGGGTAGCAATGCTAAAAAAATAAAACAAAACACTTCGCTAATTAGTTACTCCATCTTTTTTGAATCTATCTTTAATGACAAAATTTGTACCCAAATTAATTGATTAATGATATCTCCATAATTCGATCACCCAAAATTCTAATTCAACAATAATATAACAACTCAATGAGAAATAATTATATGCTTTGGATAATAAGGATATTAAACTAACATGAAATACTTGCATTTGAACTTGTCATTTTTTTCCTTTTAACTCATTACTTATTCATGTCCTTCAGTTTTTTTATACCATAAATAAGAATTAAAATGCATAGATCATAGATGAAGTTGAAAGAGGCACCAAAGGAGAAACAAATTAAATTCCTACCATAATAAGTTTATTACAATTAATCTTTTTTAAAATTTTATGATAATGAACATATCTTCAACAAAATATGAATCTAAAAAAAAAGGAATTATTTTTAGATCTAATTCGTACACAAAAGATATCTTCTGATAAAAAAAAAAAGCATCATGATCCATTAGTTGTTTTAATGTGTTTAACTCTTTTGATGACCTCAATTCCCCCAATTCAAAATTTTATAATTCGTTCTTTAGCTTATTTTGACCAATCTATTTTGACTCCAAGCAAACTTTGAACAGACTCGATGATAATCTGTTCAAATTTGAAACTGATCAACCAGTTCATTTGACACCTCTACGTACCTTATTTCAATTAGCAGTATTTCGTCTGGTTGAATTCTGAGCGATCTGGGCAAGAGATTGAAGGTTACATTTAACAATAGTATCCACAAACACACATGTTTCTTCTTTAGTATTCCCATGTGGTATATCAACAACGTACGATTCGACAACGATCGTCGTCGTCCCAATATTACCTGAGTTTTGATCGGAGTGGAGGGTGGTAACAGATCGGTAATTCACCAGGCGGTGGTCCCCGCCTACGACGCTGAAGCTGATGACGTGGCGTTCCTCATCAAGGATCTCAAGTCTCTCCATGCTGTTAGCAGCGGGTAGCCCCGAGATGACCCGCACTTCACGGAGAGTCCCCACGTTCCCATCGCCACCGATGACGTGGCAGCTCTTGACGAAGTGTTTGTATGCTTGAGGGTTATCGAAGCGACGGAGGACGGACCAAACGGTGGAGATTGGGGCGGAGATATGTTGGATCACGGCGGAGCAACACTGGTTTGGGCTAACGGAATGAGTATGATGAGTAGTGACGGAATCGGGGACTTGAGTGGTACATGGTATTGCTGTACGTCTTTGTAGTTGTTTACCGGAGGTGGCGGTGGTGGTGGTGGTTGTAGAAGTGGTGGTGGGATTGATTCTTTGGAGTAGAAGTGATGATTTCGGAGGCATTTTTTTTAATTTGTTGATTGTGTAGTGGTATGCTTGATATGAAATAGAGAGAAGGTGTTCTTTGGGATGAATATAGTATATATTTTCTGTTCGGTTTTATTTTATTTTATTTTATATGACACGGTACAAATTAATTAAAAAGAAGAATTATATTATATTCGTTTCAATTTAAGTGTCAATTTTTTAATATAAAAAGTAAAAACTTATTATCTTTATTATAACAAACTAAAAAGAAAATAGCGATTATAAGTATATAACGTAAGAATGGGTATGGTAGAGCTGAGCTAAGAGAGAGAAGGAAGAGGTGGCTGAACTTTGAAAGTAAGAGAAGAATGAAGATGTGTGATTGATCATGTGAGGATAGTAAAAATAGGAACTAGTGGGGGCGTGTGAGCTTATTATATTACTCACTCAGTTTTAATTTAATTCAACCCAAAAAATAAAATAAAAACTTTCGAAGGGACTTCTTTCTCTCATTCTCTCCCCTCTTCTTCACATATCAATAATATATATCAAGATTATTGTAGTTTTATTGTTTTTGAAGTTGGAAAGATAATTATTTGATGTTTAGGGAGAATAAAGAAGTTATGAAAACTTCAAAACAAAAAAAAAAAAACCAGAGAGGTTGATATATTATTGATATCAGTGGCGTACGCAGAATTTTTCATAAGCGGTGTCACATTTTAAAATAAAAATTAAAAATTAAAAAATTATAATATTATATTAAAAAATTAAGAATTTTTTTTAGCAATTTTATGTGTGTAGCGAAATATATTTAAATTTAAAATTAACCAAGAAAGAATAAGGTGGTACTGAGGTTCGAACACCCAAACTTCAAACCAGAAGTGAAGTACCCTGACCTACTGAGCTACATTCCTATTTGGTTTTAGGTGTGTCACTTTATTCTATTTGTTCTTTATTTACAGTTTGCTTTTCAATTATTTATAATTATTTAATAAAAAATTTCGACAAAGCCATGTCACGTGACACACCTTCGGCTAAGGTAAATCTGCCCCTGATTGATACATGAAGAAGAAGTTGAAATTGAGAAATTAAAAAAGATAAGAAAAGAGAAGAAGAACGTAGAGGGAAAGAATGGGGGAGACAAGGGAGAATGATTTAGGGAATTAATGGTAAAATAAAAGTTCAATATTATATTTGTAGCGGGTCGGGTTAAATGAAGCGGGTCACTAAATGGTTTAAATAAATATATATTTGGTTCTTAAAATTTTGGTTAAAAATTAAAATTTCATGTCAGCAAATTTTAATGAAAAAAATAATTAAATAATTTGAGTGACCTTCTATGGAAAAAAAAATCATAGTTGAGTGACTTTTGAGTTGAAAATGGCTCACTCTCTGCCTCAACCATTCATTCCAGTAATCTTTGAAAAGTGTCTCCTGGTGGAGCGACCTACTTATAGAGATCGAGTGAAGCATTCTTATTTGATTATGTTGGCTACTAAATCATGGTATACTAATCATCCCTCGTTGGTATTCATAATCAATTGTTAGTGACCAACTACTTAAATATGACGTAAGGATTATTCTTATAGCCACATTGCTTGCATTCGAACTATTTTTCATTTGTTGTTTTCCTCAGGACTGCTATTGTTTATCTGCAGAGGTGAGATTTATTCCTCCGACGCTATATACATGTTGCCTAAAAGGGATACTTAGACATGTAAAAAAGCCTACGGGTTATACCAACCGCCTATGGCATTACAACCTACATTGATGCCTAGAGAGTTATTGCAAGATAGTGGGGACAGTTGGCAAAATAGCCACTCTCAAAGACTTAATGTGACATTAAGCCACAAGTCTTTAAAAATTAGTGGTATAGCCACTAATTATGAAATCATTTATGTGCCCTACTTGGGACATACAAAAAACTCTCCTAAATTTTCATATCTCCACTTTGACCCCCCCTTCTTTTCCAACAAATATGGAATAATATATCTATCTCCAATGTTTAAAATTGTATTAGAAAAAAAAAAAGTCTCCAACAAGCAACTCATTTATGCTAGTGTTTTTGCCGATTACGGCGACTTTTTCGGCCATACTATCCATTTCAAAGGTAAAATCCTCATCATCTCCTACTCATTTTAACTCCATTTTCTTTCAAAAACCAAGCTTCAAAAAAAATTTTCCGCCATTTTAGAAGCTTGAGAAATCTTCCATAATAACTTGATAACTCATTAGTAGATACATTTCAGTAGTTTAAAAGGATTAAAAATACGATTCTCCATTGCAGGAGCTAAATTTTGAACCCGATCTCATTCACTGACGTTTTTGTACGGATTTCGTACATCATCGATCTTTAAAAACTGATACTGTAATCTAGTATCTACATTTGTAGTTTATAATGGCAGTAGCTGAATTTGTTGTTGCTAGTGGTGATTGTATGGGAGTATGGGAGGAGACTCCCAAAAATTGGAATTGTAAATCTTTTAGTAAGACGACAATGTCCATTGCGCTGCGTTGCAATGGTTCATATGACGATATGATTGCAAGCATAATCGAGGCCATAACTTGCGAGCCAAATGACTTGGTGATTAGCTATCAAATGAATGGGAGGGGAAAAGTACATCCCACATTCATAAAAAGTGATAGGCACGTGAGCTTGTACATGTTAGATATTGGTATTGGTGGCTCTAGGCCTACATTGAGGATAAACGTCAATGCGAGGCCTCCAATTAAACCAACGAATTCATTTAACGACGACAATGATTCGATTGGAAATGAAAGATTGGATGATCATTCAAAAGAAAGCTTGGGTGATCATTCAAATGAGAGCTTGGGTGATCATTCAATGAATATACATGATGATCCAATTAATGTGGAAAATCAGCCAATAGATGCGGAAAATCCCAAATCCGAATATTGTGAAGAAATGCAGGCAGAACAGGAATTGGGATCACAATCCAACCATTCCTTCTCCGATGGAACTAATTTATGCATAAATCAAACTTTCAGTAGCAAGAATGAGTTGCAATTGTTATTAGCCGAAGCGGCGGCAAAGAAGTCTTTTGATTTTGCTACTGTGAAGAGTTGTACTGAATACTTAAAGGTGAAATGTGCATCTTACAATTGTGCATGGATGTTGTAGGCGAGGAAATATGAGTGTTCTAATAGATTTTGTATCTACAAGTACATTGGCGAGCACAGTTGTGGAGTTGAACATGCCAACAGTAGCCATATAAAAATCTCAATCAAAGTCATTGCTTCACTTTGTGTAAATATGTATCATGATGGCAAGGGTCCAAACATGCCAACAGTAGCTGTAGAAAAATCTTAAATCAAAGTCATTGCTTCACTTTGTGTAAATATGTATCGTGATGGCAAAGGTCCAAACTTTAAAGAGATTCAAAAGGCTATGTTTAATTTTTTTCGTTGTAATCCAAGCTATTGGAAATGTTGGAAAGGAGGTGTGGTTGCCAAGGAAATGGTCTGAGGGACAGCGGAGAACGGATATTCATGCTTACAGGCTTTTTCATACATGATTAAGACTCTTAATGTTGGTTCTAGCTATAATATCATGGTAAACAAGGATAGTCATAGATTTATGTATTATTTTTTTGCCTTCGGTGCTTGCATTAAGGGATTTTCACACATGAGAAAGGTAATTGCAGTCGATGGCACTCATTTACATGGTAAATACGAGGGCGTTATGTTGAGTGTTGTTGCACAAGATACGGAGAATCATGTTTATCCAATTGTTTTTTGTGTCGTGGACAAAGAGAATGATGCATCTTGGACATTCTTCTTTGAGAAGTTGAAGGAGATTGTGGTCGATAAATCAGATTTGTGCTTTATCTCTGATAGACACAAGAACATCGCCAACAGTATAGTGAACGTTTACAATCATGCTCACCACGGATATTGTATGAAGCACCTTGGTGAAAATCTCCGCGTAAATCATCATTGTAGAGATTACCTATATCTTTACTACAATGCGGCAAAGGTTTATTCTTTGGAAGAGTTTAACAATCATTTTGTAGAATTCAAGAACAAATGCCCCGCGACAGGCGTCGTCCTTGAGCATGATATTGATTTTGAGAAGTGGAGCAGGGAACATTTCCCTGGAAATCAATATGATGTGGCAATCAACAATGTGTGTAAATAGTTGTGGTTGAACAAGTGACATCCTCACAACATACTTATGCTTTCTCAAACATTGTTCTAAGAATGTTGATTGTATAACCACAACTCTTCCTCATACATCTCTAATCACCACACCCAATTTATGTGGACTCTTACACGATCATATGACTTGTTTAAATTTATTTAATTAGATAAATTTTAAAAATATAATTTATTATTAAATAATTATTATCTCTTTTAAATTCTACTAGTTTTGGTCTACATATAAGTATCATATTCTAGTAGGTGAAGTATCGATAATTCTTTAACATGGATATAAACCCGAATATACCTGCCTAATGTCAGAGTGTAAATCTCATTGGATATACATACACCACACACATAGAGATGCATCGATTGTATAAATGGTCTATAGATTTTGACAACTAGTAAATATTTTGATATACAAATTTTACAACGGTAACAAAAGTTCAAATTGCTACTTATTTATTTGTATAAAAGGAAGGCAATCCCTCATAAACAACTCAAACACCTCCATTTTTACAATGTCTCAAGCATCTCAAACATCAAATGCAAAAATAGTCTTACAATTGTCATTGTGGTAATCCAACTACGTTGAGGACATCACACATCGATACAAATCCAAGTCAACAATTTTTTAATTGTGCAGTTGACGTATACTTTTTTTTAGGTGGCTTGAAATGAATCATCAACGAGTAGCCCATCGAATTTTCAAGGCGTTGCCAAATTTGAAATATTAATAAAGCTACGAAAATCTGAAGAAAATAGGAATCTGCTAATGACTTTCTTAAAAGAAGTCGAAGAGCAGAGGAATCAGAATCACTTGAAAGTGTTGCTAAAAGATGCTGAAATAGATAGAGATCAACTAAAAGAAAGGTTGATTTTGGCAGAAGAAAAAGAAAAAACATCTAAAAATTATATTGTGTGGTTTATTTTTTGTGTTTGCTTTTTGGAAATGAGTAACAGGAATGTAGTGCTGAATAAATACAGTATTTCTCTCTATTTATTGCACTCTTATATCTTTTATTTTTGATCGATAATGTTATAAATCAACAGCGATAGCAATCTATAGTATTAAACATACAATTTTATTATTGATAATTGACTATACTACATAATTTTACTCTATAATGGTAAGAAACTGAAGTAAAGTAAAAATCACATACTATTAAAACATAGATTCATAAGAAATCTAAAAACCCTTCGTAATAAAACATGTTAAACTGTTTCTCAAAACTACCATTAACCATATACAAAAATCAGTTGTCTTAATAGCCACTCCAAAAATCAACTATCTCAAAAATCAATTGTCTTAAAAGTCAACTATCTCAAAAACCAATTGTCTGAAAAATCAGAGAAAAATCAACTATTTCAAAAATCAATTGTCTTCAGAAATCAACTATTTCAAAAACTGTCCTAAATACCAATAACCACAAATGCCTTACTCATCACCACCAACCTCACAATTAAGCTCCATCACACTATCCATCAGGTCCACATCAGTGGCCAAGCCTTCTTCTTCTAACTTTTCCTCTTCTTCATTCTCTGTCATCTTCTCCTCTTGTTGTTCTTTCTCTTCTTATCCACTTGCTATGTGTTACCCTTCATTTTCTTATTTTTTTCTTCTCTTCGAACTTCTCCTTTTCACATTCTTCTTCTTTCTTTTCTTCCAACTTCTCCTTTTTTTTTCTTCATCGTTCTCTTCCAGCTTGTTCGCTTCTTTTTCTTCCATTTTCTCCTCCTCTTGTTCTTTCTCTTCTCCCTTCATCTCCTCTTCCTTCATCTCTTCTACAACTTCATCAACTTCTTCTGCAAAGTATTCATAACTGCAACAAGATCATCATCGACTATAGCTAATGGAAGGATCTCATCGACTATTGGTACTGCAAAGTCTTTATCATCTACTGCAAGATCAGTGGCTATGCATTCATACAAATAAATTATTTTACCGAAATAATATATACATTTATCTACCTTTCTTTTCTTGTTCTTTTCAGTTCTTCTCAATTTCTCCTTTCGTATATAAGAAAAAAATTACACCATGATTTCTCGAGGGATGCAACACGCTCACATAGATTTTCATCTTTAGAAGTACTTGGTATATTTTTCTGTCCACTTGAAACAGAATTCTCACAAGGTTGATTAGGATTGTGATCACTTAAGTACTCATCCTCCACACTCTCTACTGTTGAAGTGAGAACAGTTACACCTTTCAAATTTACCTTTAAGGCATCGAAGATTGTATCCTTCACTTTGTTCATATATGTCTTTAATGTTGTCATGTAAATTTTTTTGTCTCACGGACAGTAGGTGTGAGGTATGGGTGCACAATCTACAAAAAAACAATATAATCAAATATTACATGGCATTTACTAATTTACAAATATTGCTAGATAATAATTATTAAATTCATACCTTCGAACTTTTTCCTTTGTACTTAAATGGATCACCTTCGATAATATTATCTTTTTTTGTCGTGTGCCATCTAAGCAAACGTGGAATGGGCAGAGGAGAAAATTCAAGGACTTCTTGGCATACTTTCCAAGATGAGAAAAAGTCTCATATATCCATACTTGAAATTAATAGAAGAACAAATAAATAAATACAGGCTATAAAATACTAAATAAATATATAAGAATTTATCATAAATCAACTACATAATTGATATAAAGTACCAGAAATGCCCAGAGAAAGCCATACAGAGCATATCAAGCATTTCCTCTTTCATTATACACTTCACTCTACTTTTTCAAATTAATTTTATTCTTCAGATATGTCAATATTAAATTAAAACTCTCTTCCCCCCACAGATAACTATTGAAGAAATATAAATCATATGTCACCTTAATGTGGCTTGAATTCACAATTTTAGATCGATCATGGGCAAGCAGCATCATGTGGACGAACAAAACCAAAGAGTACTTCAACTTCTACTCCTTATTCAACTTGACACCCTTGATCAAACACATCAACTTTGTAGCAGTGATGTTCTTATTTTTTGTCACCTTGTAATAAAATTTCTCACCCTTTTCAAGAACTTTTTTCATTTTTACATCACGGTGGTATGCTGAGCAATTTAGCCCTGTAATCAATGCAAATTCTCTTAAGCCAAAACAAGCAGGCTTATCATTCACACATAATTAAATTTCATGCGACTTTTTTGTCATTTTTGAGACGTCGCAACAACATATAATGGACCATCTGTCCATTGAATTTGAAATGTTCTTAAATATGCCTCAACTATCCAAAACAAGTACCTTTGAAGTCTTCATAGATTTTTTCTTGAACTAAAAGATTTCTAAAATCATGATAACAAACCATCATTGCTCTTACATAATTTTTTGCTGGAAACAATCCTATCTCATCCATCAATGTCACTAAATCATACGACTTACCAGAAATATCTCTTGCACAAATTGACAAGGACAGGGGATCTTCACCCTCATTACCAGTTTGGGTATCTCTACTACTCTCCTCATTTTCACTATCACTTTTTTCATCACTAGATTCAACATCATCACTAGACTATGCACTACTATCCTAGTAGTTTTCAATCTCGACCATTGTATCAAAATTCGAGTTTGACTCAGGTTCTTCCTCAACAATTTTTTTCTTTTTCGAAGCTTTGGAAACTTCTTCGACCTTTCTTTTATTATTTTTAGAAGCATTAGGAACAGATCATTTAATGATGCCGCCTCTAGTTTTAACCATACTGTACTATATACAAGCAAAAATAAATTTATTATATCAAAAATTCAACCACTAGTCTATTAACACAATAAGAGCTTACAATATAAATACATAAAAAATAATTAGCAGTTCCAACAGAAATCGACAATATCATTGACATAAACACCATTAAAGTCGATCAAAATACACTAAAATTTTCAAATCACCAACATAAAACTTTCAAAAAAATTCTATGCACTATCCAAATCAAAATGTCCTTAACGATGCGGAATCAGAAACATGAATTAAAAAGGTCAGATTTTCAAAAGTTTAAGCAAAAATCTAAACTTCACTACACTAAAGCAATAAAAAATAAATCAAACAGGACTAAAAGTTACTGAAAATATGATTAAACTTACCTGAGAACAAGAAGATTGAACAAGATTCAAATGAACTTGGGGAAGAAGATTGAACAAAAAAGACCCAATTCACTTCGTTTGCAATCTCTAGGAATGATTATGGGAACTTACGTTTGTTTATGGTTTCAAAAATGGAAGATGGAAAGCTTGGTTCTTGGAGAAGGGTGTTTGATGGAGGTTTATGATATCGATAAAGCTAGTATAAGGAAGATCAAAAGCCACATTGGAGAGGATGTTCTAAGAAATTCTGAGGTTTCATCGGAAAAAGGGTTTTTTAGTATTGAAGCTTATTAAATATTTTTTATATTGGGATTGTACTTTATTTTTTGGAAGGATTAAATTTATTTAATATTTAAAGTGTTGGGAAGAAAATGATTTTTTAAAAACTTGTATTTTATCTCCCAAGTTTTTAAAGTGATAAAAAGGTCGCTGACCCCACAACCCAACCCCACTTTTCCACTTTTTCTTAATCTAACCCTACAAAATAAATCAAAAAGAAGTTGAGGTGTCTATGGGCTAAACTAAATTTTCTTGGTGGATACAACACCAAATTATCTCAAGATAGTGATAACTTATATATATATTGCCCAAGGGGTTATTGGTATATACAAGCTGCCTAAGGGGCTATAAAAAGTTATTTAATGGGATATTGGGGTATAACAATTACCTTCGGGGCTATACACAGTTTATAAGGGGCGATTATTGAAATGTGGTGATTTCTACGTACGGGACTAACGTATTACCAATAGTGGAATATATATTGAATAATACTAGCTCCCAAGAATCTTTGTCAATTGTAATATCAATCACCAAAAATGCATATTTTCTGAGTCATAAAGTTGCACCTCATTTGAGTTTGTCTTCTGGAACCAACAATATTGTAACGACATGTTCCCATCGTTATGGAAATGCCAGTGGAGAAGGAATTTGGGTCAGAAAACCTTTGAGTAGTAACTTGGAAATTTCTCGCCAAGGTCAGACTTGGACGAAATTTGAGTCAGGTGAGTTCTAGGGCAATCCGGTAATGGATAGGGGGATTTAATTATGAATTTGATCACGTGAGTAGAGAGACAAGATGTTAAGGAGCATGTACGGCTTTACGGAATCGAATTCGGGCTAGTAGAACTCCCAACACTGATCTTAGCGTGAAAGGGTAGTTTTAGAACGTCAAGGGTTGAATGTGTGTTGCGAAATGGGAGCTTGGAACTCAAATTCTGAGTTTTTTTCTCCGTGCAAGCCGCCAGGGCGGGGTTAATTCTGCCAGGGTGGGGCCGCTGTGGTGGGATGGGGCCTGCTATGGGGGACAGCCGCGATTTAAACCGGAGAAAAATCCCAAACGCGTTATTTTCTGCAAAACTTCGTTCTTAAGAGCTAAGGGACGACCCAGGACAGTTTCTTATCTAATTCCCACGAATTCTCGCGCTAAAGGTAAGTTAATAACTCTCCTAATCCGTATTTCAATTTTTAGAACTTAGAATCCTTGTTAATTATCGTTGGGGGAGAGTTTTGGCCTGAAGTTAATGGTGGGAAAAGCCCTAGTTGAGCATTAGGATCATGGGTTTGGCCTTGGGTTAGTATTTTGTTATAATCCGGGTAAATTAGGCCTTGTTTATTGATCCTTGCATTAATTACTTGTTTTAGACCAAGAATAAGCTAAAAGACTCCGAAAAGGGAAGGCTCAAGTGTCTTAGGAGTATTCAAGTTTGGTTTCGAGGTAGGTGATGGTTTGACTTCCCTTCGTGTTATATATACCTGTTAATTGCTCCATTGTATGCATTTATGTATGTGAATAGGGAAACATGAATCGAATCTAATAAAATGATTATGTATGAACAATTACATGCCATGACCCTGTTACTTGACTGTGTGACTATGTGCACTGTTCTTCCCCCGGAGGATTAGTGTGAGTGCCAATCATGACGGTCGGGGTCGTGACAAATATGCAGCTGAAGTCCAGGCTACAACAGATATAGATCAAATATTTAATGGAACTTCATTGTCATGACGTATTCAAGAAATACAACTGCATCGCATGCCGCTGTCTCCATTGGAATGCAAGTTAGCTTATTACATGATGCTCATAAAAGAGCTCCTAAACATTGCAAGTATGTGCAAAAACTGATGAGGTTTCACGTACTGCACCTCCAACTCTCCATGGAGAGTTTTATAAAGGTTATGCAAGAAAATCATTTAAAAGTCATATCACCAAAATATTAATAGGCTAACACACATCAAAAACTGAGAAAATCGCCTAATTCTAGTAAAATGTCTCCTAAAATGCAAAATATATGTAAAAAAGGGTGAGGCTTCACATAATACTCCCCAAAATCCCTACGAAGGTGTTCCTAAAGATTTTACGAAAAAACCGATCGGAAGCCATATCACCAAAATATTCATAGAATAGAAAATATTGTCTAATTCCTTTAAATGATTTCTAATACACAAAATATATGCAAAAAATGACGAGCCTTCACGTATTTCGCCCCAACACCCTACAGAGAGTTCCGTAAAGATTTTGCAAAAAAATCATCTGAAAGCCATAATATAATAATATTAAAAATGCCAAAGTTATTCAACAACATTTCTTTCATCAAGTCATGGGCAGTAATGCCTATTGGCACTAACGTTCTGATAAGAAGAAAAATAAAGGAATTAAAAAGGCACTTTAACTTAATATAATAATATTAAAAACGGCGAAGGGCCAAATATACCCCTCTACTATAGAAAATAGTTTAAATATACCCCTGGTTATATTTTTGGGTTAAATATACCTCTCCTGTTATATTTTTGGGCTAAATATACCCTTATGACTAACAGAGGAAACGTGGACGACTGAGATTAAATGAAATATTCAATTTAAAATAAATCAAATTCGGATATAACCCGCCCCGCCCCAATAACTTAACCCAACTTAATATGTAACATTGACCCACCCAATTTGTGTTTCAAACAAGAAAACCTAATGGGCGATCCAAAGAGGTCTGCGAACTTGGAACCTCTGCCTCGCAAAGATTTTTGCTTCAAAGGTATGATTTCTTTTCTTCTTCAAACTTTATAGCCTAAGAGTTTGAGTATGATTTATTTTCCTGCTTAAAGTTTCGTAGTTTATTCTTCATTTACTGACCACGTTATACTGATTCAAGAAAATGAGTATAATGTCTGAAGATAGTTGTTTATCAAAGAGGAAATGTCATTGCAGTGAAATTGCCAATTTCTTTACTTCAACCACTCCTTCAAACACTCGAAGAAGATTTTGTGAGTGTCCTAAACCTGAAGTAAGTTCAATTATTGAGTTTTAACCTTTGTTTTATTTTTCTGAAAATTGAAGTTATTTTGGTTACGCTTCATAGAAAAATTCATGTGGCGACTGGGAGTGGCACGATAACTTTTTTTTGATAGAGCGGTGGTCCTAATAAATAATTTAAAGACTCAATTGAATGTGGCTACGATTAAAGTTGATATTTTAAACGTGACGTTGGACGCAATTAAGATTGAAAGAAATAACTTGAAAGGAAAAAGTGGATGCAATGAAGGCTTCAACCAATTTTGAAGTGAACAAATCAAGGGTATTGGAAGATGATGAAGACGTTAATTGTGATTTTGTGTGCTCTTTTTATTGGGTTTGTTGCCTTGTTGATGATGAAGTGATGAATTAGTGAACTAGTGTAATATTAGGTGAAGTCTCTTGATTTTTTTGTAATGTACTGTTGATAATATTTTTCTTGATTTTCTGTAATGTATTGTTGATAATCAAGCTCAACTCATGGTAATTTTCCCCTGTTATGTTGGTTATGTAATTTCAAAAATATGATTATCATTGACTAGCTTGTTGTAACACCAAGCGTTCTTTGAAAATATTATAAAAGAATATGAGTTCATATAGTTCTTTGTTGTAATACTTGTGCACGATATAGTTGTGTTGGTCTTTATAATCTAAATAATATGAGTTCATATAGTTCAATAATATAGCTGTTATATAGTTGTGTTGCTGCTATATTAATTATCTTTAAATCTCATGGTAACAAGTTCAAACAAAATACCTCGAATTTCCTTTAAGGAAGATATTGATCAACATAAAGCAGCTAAGTTAGCAACATTTGTTTAATAGCTAAGGTGCAACAACTATTTTCATCAACATGAAGCCATACATTAGCCTAAAAATCTGAGCTTAATAATATAGCAGCAATGCAACAACACACCACTCCTAAAATAAAATGTAACTAACAAACTAACTAATCTGGACAAAAAACAAGTACAACACTCCAAAATTATGGTGTTGCATATCATACCAGACTTCTCTTGGCAAGACGAGTTCTCAAAAAACTCGAAATAGATGAGGAGTAACAAGGGAACCTTGAGGCCAGTGGAGAGTATTAGGTCTTCTTGTTTGAAAGACAAATTGGGTGGGTTAATGTTACATGTTAGGTCGGGTTAAGTTATTGGGGCGGGGCGGGACGGGTTATATCCGAATTTGATTTATTTTAATTTAATAGTTCATTTAATCTCAGTCTTTCATGTGTCATCTGTTAGTCATAAAGGTATATTTAGCCCGAAAGTATAACAGGAGGGGTATCTTTAGCCCGAAAGTATAACTAGGGGTATATTTAAACTATTTCATATAGTACAGGGGTATATTTGGCCCTAGCCTTTGCCTGCCATAACAATCCCACTCATTTTAAATATTACACAAGAGAGTATATCAGCTAAAGAAAGATTATTATACAAAATGAAGATGTGCTCTGCATTGAACCTCCACTTCGTGTAACAATAATTTTTACTGCAGAGTCATAGTGATCTCAGACTTAAACTATGACTGCTTAAGGAAAATAAAATATCACTACTCACACACAATAATCAAGGTGTTGACATGAGCTTTAAAGCAAGCACGTTATCAGTTTCATGAGTGCTTTTGAGAATAAACTTAATTCTCATAGGATGTGACCTACATCCACACTCACATAGATGAAATATGTCAAAAGTGCTCATGCAAGTTTAACACTCCACACATACGAGTTATAGATTTTCATTAAGAGTTTTGTAAGCTCAACATTCACAAATCATTACAAGAAACAATGCACTCAAATCATAGGGAGGGAATAAAAAGTAGTGCATATATTCACATCAAATCATCTTATGATTCATTTTTTCATTGAACCAAGTTATAGGATCTCTAGTCCCCATATTGGATTTCCTCATATATGACTCAAGGATTTATAGGCTTCAATCATATCCCTCTCGATGTGGTCCAATCTTTTTCTCTTATTAAGGCCTTAGTAAGAGGATTTGCAAGATTATCACACAACTTGACATAATCAATATTAATGGTACCACCTATCAAATACGATCTTACATTACTGTGTTTTCACTTTATAACTCTAGATTTACCTTTAAAATAACGATTTTGAACTCTACCAATTGCAACATTGCTATCACAATGAATTAAAATAGGAGAAATTCATTTTTCAAAATAAGGTATTTGAAATTGTTGGTTGATAGAGAATATTCTCCATATGAAGATTTGATCCTCTAAGATCTTAAGATAATTATTGTAATGCTAGAATATCTTCTTCTCTTTTTTTGTAAAATATATGAATTTATAGAATCCAAGATTTTATGGGATGTAGGTGATTCTGTTCCACAATCTCTCATGTATATAAAGTCGTGTATATGACATAAAAAGACATAAATGAAATTATTCAACTATCTTATTTTCACATGGTATCAGAGCTTTAGGCTTATTCCTGACTAGTTTTATTCATCTTATCTTGAAAAAAACTTTTTTTTTTCTATCTTTATCCGCCCAAAGATTGAAACTATTCAAGAACCATATCAGAATATGTGACTGTTGCAACTATTCCAGCCTCTGAAAATGTTCAACTGTAGAGAATATCTCAAAAGTTTCAACTAGTGATTTGCGCAACATTCAAGCCTCTTATCGGTTAAATGGAAAAATTACTTCAAATGGGCTCAAAAAGTTTGTATATTTTTAAAGGGTAAAGGGAAAATATGACTGTTGCTCCCCAATATACACTCAAGTGTACGTGATCACGCAAGTAATATAGATTCTTTAAGAAACGAGTTATCGTTCCCAAGGGACTTATGATCAATTTATATTTAACACTTAACTCTACAAATAAAAGTAAAAGTAACCTTTTTAAGAGTTGATGATTGATTGTTAACTACTACTAATTACGAAATAAATAAACGTAACTAAATGTGAACGACTTTAAGATGATGTTTCAAGCAAGTAAAGGACAATTTCAGGGCAGCATATACTGAATATCATGTATCATATTATTGGCTTAAAACAAATTTCAGCTGTCAAGTTACTGATTTATAGGGTTAATTGTATGAGTCGGGTTATACACCTCTAGTCGCCTACTCCAATTAGCTATCTAACTACATCGTTGAGCGGGGATAAATAGACTAACTAGCGAGCATTTATATTTCATCATATTTCGTAACCAAGCAAGTTGGTCGTCTAGGCGTCACTCCTAAACACAAATCACCTCAATCAAATGGGTCGATCGAGCTCTCTATATTCTTTGGTCTATCTAACATCTCCTCTCCCAATTTTAAGGTTAAACAATAGATTTATCTCTAGATGGCCAGTCAAGAAATAGTAAACCAAGAATATAGAAGTAACTTATAATGACAACCAAGAATTAATTCATAAAGCCTTTAATAATCAACAATCCATTCGTAGCATACAACCCCAGAACAAGGGCCTTTAGCCACTCATGCTATTAGACAACCACAAAATACAATTGTTCATGCGACTTCCGAAAAATAGAAGAGTTAGAAGATCAAAACCTATTACCAAAGGACAAATCTTGCTCTTGCACACCAAATAAAAGTTGAACCCCTACTAATGAACCCTAGGGGTCTATTTATAATAATTAGAAAAACTAAGACCCAATCCTAAACCAACAAGGAGTCCTATTTAGTTGTATTTTCACTGGAAAAGTCGGCATCAGGGGTGGGGCGTCGCGCCTCACATCGCGCCAGGAAAGCGCTTCAGAACTTTCATGGTTGGCGTGTCGCACCTAGCAGAGCGCCAGGAAGGCGCTTCAGAACCTTCAAACCTGGCGCGGTGCGTCTCTCAATACGCCAAGCCCAGGTGCTTCTACACTTAGTCCATTCTTCGCATGCCTTCACATCTCTTTTCTTTCATTCGACTCCAAGCTCCTTAAAAGTTTCTGCAACAACTAATCATGTGTGTAAGTGCACTATCATCACAAGTATAACAAAAATAAAGCTAATATACTCAAGATCATTCCTCAATTCAAGAACTTTATGGGCAATTATTGACAACTTAGGCATATAAATATGCCTAAGATCAATGACACCTTCTCGATACAAGACCATCTAAAGAATACCCCACGTTTGATGTATGGAATGAACATGATGTAATGTGATGTCTTGGTGATGGAACTCTATGCTTCCAAAAATCAGTGATAGCATTATGTTTCTGAGCACCGCTAAGGAAATTTGGAATGCAGTGAAGGAGATGTACTCTAAAGTATATGATGCTGCCAGGATCTATGAAATAAAAATAATATTTTTTTTTGCAGCAAACAGGGAGCTCATACCTGTCACTAAATATTCTAACTTTTTACAGGGTTATGGCAAGAAATGGATCATTATCAATGCATTCAAATGCATTGTAAAGATAATGTTGTGATTCTAAAAAGATTTATTGAAAAAGAAAGGATTTATGATTTTCTTGCAGGGCTAAATGCAGAATTTGATTCCACGAGAGTGCAAATCTTAGAAAAAGAAAATTTGTCATCATTGAATGAGACAATGGCCATTATACAGACAGAAGAAGGATGGATGAGTGTTATGCTTGAAACTCAAATTAATGAAAGATTAGATCTTATAGCAAAAAGGACAAATTCAAAAGAATATGAAGTTTCACAATGGGAGAGCACTATTAAGCCCGCGGGTTCATTCATACTGTCATTCAATAGGAACAATTTGTACTGCACAATTATAAAAAAAAATATCGTCACACCCAAGAGAGATGTTGGAGACTCAATGGTGGACCTCCAAATAGAAACATTAGTGATGAAAAGAAAACACATATAGCATGCAGCCCTCAGACTAATGAAACAAATCAACACTCAACTTCACCAGGTAGTTTTTCATTGGTCTTCACATGTATTTCTTGCTCTTTTGTTACTAATGTCTCAAACAAACTTTCTCCAATATATTTGGTTTATTTGACTAATTCCTCTCATCTCTTCATATCATATTCCCCTTGTCCTTGTTATAAAAAATAACTATAGCTGATGATTCAATTATTACTGTAGTTGGACAAAGAAACATACACTGGAGAAATCCTTGATACTTAAAGATGTTATTCATGTCCCAAAGTTATCTGCAAATCTTATTTCTATCTAGAAACTAACCAAAAATCTCAAATGCCAAGTAACTTTCTTCCCTTCATATTATTTATTTCAGGAACAGAACACGAAGGAGTAGATTATATTGGACGTGCTAGTTAAGAAATGTGGTCTTTATTATCTAGATGTCTACAATGATGAAGATATAACTAAGAATTTTTTATCTAGTTTATTTTTGTCTGGATATGTTATGTCCAATAAAGAGAAAGTATAACTTTATCATCGTCGGTTAGGTCAACCAGCCTTTTATGTAATCAAAATGATGTTTCCATCTTTGTTCAAAAATTTGATTATTAAGTCTTTTCATTGTGAAATTGTAAAACACAAACATGTTTCCTATTCAATTAGTCACAAAAGAAGTCAAACTCCATTTTCTCTTATTCATAGTGATATTTGAGGATCCTCTTTCATTCCTAATATTTCTGGTGCTAAATGGTTTGTGTCATTCATTGATTGTAAAAGAGTAGCGTGGATCTATTTGTTAAAGAAAAAGATCATATGTTAGTCAAACTCATCCTATTTTTTTTAATTTGACCAAAACCCAATATGATGTGCCTATTAAAAGATTCCAATTTGATATTTCCAAGGATTACTTCAATCAAATCCTCTCTGTGTTCTTCCAAAAGAGAGGATTATTCATGAATCTTCATGCTGCAATACTCCTCAAAAAAAATGAAAGATATCATCTTATGGCAAAAGGATATGCACAGCAATATGGTATTGATTTTGAAGAGACATTTTCTCCGATCACTCGATTTGAAACTGTTAGACTTGTTCTAGCATTGACTGCACATTCACAATGGCTAGTTTATCAATTTGATGACAAGTAGGCATTTCTTAATGGAGACTTATAAGAAAGAGGTATACGTAACACAACCAGAAGGTTTCATAAAGAAGGGCGATGAAAAAAAGGTCTACAAGCTAAAAAAAACATTGTATGGTTTGAAGCAATCCCCTCGAGCGTGGTATAGCAAAATCGATGGATGTTTTCAGAGAAAGAGATATATTAGAAGAGAGAATGAAGCCACGTTGTATGTAAAGAAAAAAGATAATGATTTCATCATTGTTTGCCTTTACGTTGACGATATCAAATATACTAGCTTTTCTATTTCTCCTTTGGATGAATTCAAGTCTCAAATGATGAATGAGTTTGAGATGTCGAATATGAATTTATTACATTATATTCTTGATCTTGAAGTCCATCAAACTAAAGATGGAATATTCTCTCCCAAAGGAAATATGTCAAGGACCTTCTCATTTAATTTGGTTTGCTTAATTACAAGCATGATGCTTCACCTTTGAATGTTAGTGAAAAACTGCAGCTTAAGAATGGAGTAGAGATGGATGATGCTAGAAGTTTCAGAAGCATGGTTGGAGGTTTAATTTACCTAACTCATATTCACCCCGATATTGCATTGCCATTTCTAGGTTTATGCAACAGCCTTCAAAGGTTAATTTTTGGGCAACAAAAAGGGTTTTGCATTATATCGCTGGAACTATGGACTATAGGATTTGGTACTCACAAGTTTTCAATTTCAGATTATGTGGGTTCACTGATAGTAACTATGCTGATTCGTTGGATGATAGACAAAGCATTTCAGCTCATGTTTTTACTCTTGGGTCAGGAGTAATAAATTGGAGCTCAAAGAAGCAAGTTAAAACAACCTTATCCACGTCTGAAGTTGAGTACATTGCAGCTACTTCAGCCGCTTGCCAAGTCATTTGGCGAAAAATGATGTTAGCAGAACTTCAACATAAGCAAGAAAGTACAATAGAGATATAATGTGACAACAAAACATCGATCTCCATGACAAAGAATTCAAGTTTTCATAGCAGAACTGAGCACATTGATGTTTTCTTCCATATCATTTATGATTTGATTGCAAAAGAAGAGATAAATTGAAGTATTGCAACACTCATAAGCAATTAGTTGATATACTGACGAAGTCTTTGATAGCACACAAGTAGGGGTGTATATAGGTCGGTTTGGTTTGGTTTTCATTAAAAAAACCTAGACCAATTATGTCGGTTTATTAAATCTAAAAATTAAATCAAACCACGCAAAGTCGATTTTTTCGGTTTCAGTTTTAGTCGGTTCTTTCGGATTTTTTTGGTTTTTCAGTTTTTCGATTCTTTACAACTATACGATATTTGAAAATGTGATCAAATATATTTTAACTTACCTGTGTGATAAGCTAAACTTAAGAAATGTTAAATGAATAGAAATTTTAGTAAAAATGGAAAAATTCACATGAGTACAAAATATTTTTTTTTTGAAATATCAATGTTCATTATGTTAAATTAATAAGATTAAAGGATACAGTCAAACTGAATACAAAACGAAATATTTACAAAGTAAATTGTTAACTTCGAATTTGAAAAACTATAACAATATGATTGTAACGAAATATATATATATATATATAT
>JAJOOH010027198.1:0-17602 GCA_029582605.1 Solanum gracilifrons
AACTTAATGAAAAGAGGAAAGGACTTATGCTCCAGATGTTTTTTTTGTGAATCTGAGACAGAGACAATAAACCATCTTTTTTTGCATTGTAAAGTGACGGAGAAGCTATGGAAGTATTTCATTAAACGAAGAGGCATCACATGGACCATGCCTAGAAATACTGCAGAAGTCCTAGCATGTTGGAATAGAGATGGAAATCAGTCAGGACACAAGGAGAGATGGAAGATTGTCCCTGCCTGCATCTGGTGGACAATATGGAGTGAGAGAAATCAGAGATGTTTTGAGAACAAGAGCATCCCTTTCCAAAGCATTAAAATGAATTGTTTAGTGACCTTATACTTTTGGTGTATCCATTCTATTCCCAAGGATCCGGGGGACATCACCCTATTCTTAGATAGTTTATGAGGGAGATAGGTGTTTAGTTTCTTTTTGGTAAACCCTCTATACTTTTGATGTAATTACTACAGGAGTTCACTATTGGTGTACTTCTATGTTTATAATACCAGTTAACTTTCTCAAAAAAAAGAAAGATTCTTATTTTGGCATATTTGTCTTCATCTTAGGTAAGCTGGACAAGGGAGCAGTCCTCAAGGCAATTTGTTCAGGTTTTGAGGAGACAACCGAGCCTGCAATTTGTTTAACTAAAGGTCATTTTCCTTGATCTTTTCTCTGTCTTGAAGGCTAGCAATTATTTGGTATCAGCTTGTTGCTGTTTGTGACTTTTCTTTAAGATGGGACAGAAGTCCGAAAGAGATATCTCTTACTGGTGGAATCTTCCTCGGTTCTTTTTAATCTCCAATGGTGTTGAATCGTTTTCTTGGTTGCAAAGATTAGTGAAATTATAATATATGAGAAACATTGCCGGTATAAATACTAGTGAAATTATAATATATGAGAAACATTGCCGGTATAAATTCTTGCAGATGTGCTTGCCTACCCGACATATTTCAACTTTTGACCTGATGAGACAAAAACTACATTAGCTACTTTGCTACATAAAACTCAGATTACCTGATAAAAAAAAATAAAGAACAGGTCTTAAGGACCAGCTAGTCTGTAGTTTATGCGTTCTTCCAACAAGGTGATTCAAAAGTTGATTTTAATACTTGTTTTACAGAAATAGAAACAAATGAATGCTTAGAATCAAATGGTGGGTGCTGGCAGGACAAGGCTGCTAACATTACAGCATGCCAGGTAGAGTTATTTGTCTAAAGACTGTTTATACGATAAGCCTCATTTTGTGAAGTTCCAGATTTATTTGCTTCTAGTTCAATTTCCAATCCATGTACAAAATTGTGATGCAGGATACTTTCCGTGGTAGAGTATGTGAATGCCCAGTAGTTCAGGGAGTAAAATTTGTTGGTGATGGTTATACTCACTGTGAAGGTAAGCTTTTCATCCACTAATTGCCATCTTTTTTTCTCACACACAAATTGGTGTTGTTGTGATGCATGCATGTTGTCTTCATAGACTAATCTTTTGAGCTTGTGGTTTGACATGGTTTGACAGCATCTGGAGCATTGTGGTGTGAAATAAACAATGGAGGCTGTTGGAAGGGAACCCAAAATGGCAGGGCATATTCTGCTTGCATTGTAAGAGTTTTTTATTAAAGCACGATTAGTGTTACCTTTTGAACTGTCCTCCATAGCAGCTCTCATTCTTTTGTGGGAGGCCCTAACCCTTTCCTTTCTTTTTTGTTTTTTACTTGAGCAGTGCTCCAAAGTTAAAGATGTTTTTTTTTCTTGGGTTCATTAGGCATTTATCTCAAATGACTTTCTGTAGACAGAGGCGTTATTTGTCATATCCTTGTCTTGTCAGGACGATCACACAAAGGGTTGCAAATGTCCACCAGGATTCAAAGGGGATGGAGTTAACAGTTGTGAGGGTATGTAGAATTGTTCATTATGTATCAATCTGTCAACATATATTGTTCCTGGAAAACATTTCAGCGTTTAATTCTTTATTTCTTTGGATTTTGTCTGTGTCTGTTTAATTGCCCCAAAAATATTTGCACCTTTTTCTTTCTAAGAGACCAAATCTTTCAACTTCCTGTCTATGTTGCTCGGACTCTTCACCAAAATGTCAGTGGGTGCGTGTTGGATTCCTAAAGAGATTCTCCAAAAGTAATGTATTGTTGGAGAATCTGACACGGGTGCAGTATCAAAAGTGAAGAGTCCACACAACTTAGCTTCCTGTCATAGGAACATATTAATCAATATAAGTGATCGAGGTGGAGTTTGAATAGTTTTGCTCTCTGTTTTATAGCACTTCTGTTGAACAATTATCTTGTTATTCTTAAAGTTCATTTCAATTTTGGCCCTTCTTCAGATATTGATGAATGCAAGGAGAAGTTGGCTTGCCAGTGTGCTGAGTGCAAATGCAAGAACACTTGGGGTAGTTATGATTGCAGTTGCAACGCCAATTTGTTGTACATGCATGAACATGACACGTGTATAAGTAAGTTTAGAAGCTGTCAATGTAATGAAAATATACTTGTAATGGTAGATATAGGGTTTCTTATATACTTGGCTTTGGTGAAGGTAGTTAAGTTTCATAATATGATGTTTCTTTAAAATAGGTTAGTTTTATATGTGATGTTTCTGATATTAGCATGATTTAGCTTATTTAAATGTAATAGAATTTTGCCAACTGCATACCGAAGACTTTGATCTACTTTTTTCCAAAGTTGCATGTCTGTCGATATCTTCTGCGACTAAGTTTGTTGGAGAAATTGCAGGCAAAGATGCCAAGTCAGAGTTCAGCTGGGGCCTTGTTTGGACTATCATCTTGGGTTTGGCTGTTGCAGGGGTTTCGGCATATGCTGTGTACAAGTATAGAATCCGGGTATGTCATTGTACAATGTTCTTAATTTCATCAAAGACAAACAACTATTACCTGTTGAAAACACAGAAGTAAAAGCATTTGAAATGTTATGCTGGTGCTAATTAACCAGTTTTTCCATAGTAATTAACGTATGATCTTCAGAACTAATGATGTCAGAAAGTGATTTGGGAATTTATAAATACTTAGACAAAACAAATCTTCTAGGATTTTGCATTTGAGTTACCTGTTGAAGTCGTTTGATCCTTAAATATGCATGGTTGATGGGAAGGCCAGCAAATTCCTTTTGTTTTACCACAAGTCCCAGTTATAATCTCACTCAAGTCTAGTGAAAATATCCCCAGAATGAGATGTGCCACCAAATCCCACCACATAATAAAAGCAAGAAAGTTAAGAACTTTTTGAGTAAATATCAAGTTTTTGGAGTGGGGTTTCTTTCTTTGATTCTCAGAGAGGTGTTTAAAGGTTTCTTTCTTATGTCGTATTTCTCCCCGATCACCATCTTTGGGACAGATTCATCTTTTCTGTTCAAGCAGTTTTTTCCTTTCTTGGAATTAGCATGATATCCATTAGCGTGTTTTCTTGTTCAATGTTGCTTTCACCTTTTCATTAAATCCTGGAACCTTGTATGTGCAGAGATACATGGACTCAGAGATTCGTGCCATCATGGCACAATATATGCCTTTGGATCAAGGAGAGGGGGCAACTAATGTTCCCCACGGGAACGTCTAATGATAGACCATTACTGAAGAGTGATGATGGCTTGGGTAGAATGCAGCCTCCACTGGATGTCTGCCACCAGTTAGTCAGCCTAAAGTTCTTTGTGCCAATCATCATCCAAACAAATTACATCTTATTTATGTACATGTATGTCCCAACAATGCACATAAACCCAATAAAAGGAATTGTCCTTGAATTGGATTTGCGCATGATGTTTGACTTCTAATAATAAGGAAATGCGCAATATCAGTTTGTATTCCACTTGAAAGCATCATTTTGCATTGCACAATATGGTATGAATGGATGGTAAGGTGTCATATTATGCCATCACTTCCTGTTTTGGAGTGAGGCATGATTAATTAATTGATTGGTATCATCTCTTTTGCTCTTGTAAAAGATCAATTTTGATTTTCCAACAACAGAATTTTATATACCAATTGTCAGATATGGCCACTGCCACAATGTTCTCAATCGGCACGCTGAAGATTTGATAGGTGATTACACTTGAACTTTTGACCTCTGCATGATAAGTTTTGAAATCTAACAAGTTGACTTTAAACCTTTTCTTTTTTGGTTTTTCATTCGGTGTTCAGTATTCGTATTGGATCCCGACTATTCTGATTTGCGCTGTGTAGGGTCCCATTCAGGGGAAGCACTCAATACCAAGAATTTTTTTATATTCAGGGTTCGAATAGTATACTTCTGATTGCACCACATCCTTTCTTTGGTGGTCATTTAAGTGTAGTTTCGTGAGATTTGATTGGTCAATGCTGTTAAAACATTTTAGCCAGTATCGATTACTGTTAGAAAAATAATAGGAAGTATAAATTGAAGAAGAAGATAACTTTGAGGCATGAAGAATCATTTTCTTTAAAGAGATATTGCTTATATACATACTAGTTTTACGGCACGTGTGTTGCACGTGTGTAGCGTATATATAGTATATGATGTAAAATAGCATTAATATTACTAAATTAAAGCTTTTTAGTAAATAATTGTAATTGAACAAACATAGGACAATTGTTTTTAAATTATTAATACATATTGTCACAGAGTTACTTGTATTTTGAGATCAAAATGACAAGATATCATTAAAACATTTAAAAATACATTCAAAGTTTAAATATGGGAGAAAGTGACATTTCTTTATTAATATTATTTCGTACTTCACTCAACTTTGTAAGCAAATCTAACAAACAAAATAGAAAAAAAAATATACATTCAAAAAATATCACCAATAGCCTTTTCTCTTGAGGTTATAAACATAAATGATGTAAACCATTTAAGTAGAAATTTTGTCTTAAATATTTACACTTGAAATTTAGTATGTGCATGACACTAACTAGAATTACCATAAGTATTTCAATATTTTTATCTTTATATGTAACATATCATTTACAAAATATTATTACTAAATTAATAATACAAAGAGGTAATTTTACCAAAAAAGTGTACTTTGTTGTTATCATGAATGATGGTTATATATACTTCAGTAGAATAACTTAATTTTAATATATGAATAACATCACCTATGGTGAAAAATATTTCATTTCATTAAGTTTCTACCTTATCTTTGTGGAATTGTAGTCTTCTCCTTTTTTCTACCGCATACATATAATATAGTTGTTGTCTAATGAAAATATCTAGTATCTTATAGAAGTTGTATCATGATATAAAAATATTTAAATTTTTCAATGATAAAAATTAATAGATGAATAAAATTTAAAGTATTATTTATAGAATCATTAATTTGATTTAAGATCGTCTTATGATCAATCAGTATTTTCTTATCTATTTTTATATAGCTAGTAAGGAGTGTATCTTGTGACATAAAGAAAAATTATATGAAACAATACATAGCCAATAAAGAAGGAACACAAAAATATATGTTCATGCTATATTCACTCTAGTGTTCCATTTGATTTAAACTCTTGCAACCAACACTTTACTTTCTCTGTTTATTTTTACATAGATGTCCATTAAAAATAATTATTATCATGGCTATGTTATCATATTATAAGTAAAAGTAAAAATCTATTTTTGAAATAGTGAATTTAACATCAAAACAAATAATTCAATGGACTACGTTGATACCAATTGTTTTAGAAAAATTAGGAAGAAACTCCTTCGTTTGGGGAAAAGAATAAAAAATAAAAAATAAAAAATAAAGAAGAAATATCTTACCCAAATCATATGCTTTTTTTTTCATATCTATTTAATATAATTGTCTCTCCCATTACTTTTCACCACTGTTAACTCATGAAAATGGTAAGAAAAAATACAAGTGTGAATTGATGAATTATTTGCTACAATTTTTTCACCAACACTTTCTTATGAGGTACCTCGAATTTTGTTGAATTTCGAACTAAATCATTTTTTGCAAATAACACTTGAGATTTTTTAAGAAGAAGAAGAGTAGAGAACTTAAAGAAAATGTAGTTTAAAAGTGTGAGGAAACCCCTCTATTTATAGCTATCAAATAGTAGTATGAATAGGTGTTAATTGTGTCTTATCCGAAAAGTCACAACTTTTCAAAAAAGTCACTGCTTATCGGAAAAGTCACAACCCTTTAAAAAAGGTACAACTCATCATAAAAGGCACAACCCTTCGAGAAAATCACAACCCTTCGAAAAAGTCACAACTCATTGAAAAAGTCACAACCCGTGAAAAAAGTTACAACTCATTGAAAATGTCACAATCCTTTAATTTGAAAAGGTATCTACTTTAAATATAATAAAATTAATAAATAATATAAATTGAGTGTTTTTAATTGGGGGTATTATAGTAATTCAACATTCAAGTTTGGGAGTTCATGCTTTTAAGGTATTATAGATTGGGGTAACTTCAAACAAATTCCTTCTGGATACAACAAAGCCTTTGAATTTACTTGCTGATTTTTCTATTGGCCACTTTTAGAGAGTCTTTATGTTTATAGAACTTAATAATTGACTTTTCATAATACAGTCTTGTTCTTTCATGAACATATGACTTTTCATAATAGTCATATTTTTTCATGAACATATGACTTCATAATAGTCATATTCTTTTATGAACAGATTTGTTTGTTCAATTCAAGACTCTATATATTACAAATTATCCAACAATCTCCCACTAGTTTCTAATAGTTCTCATATATCATGCATATCAGAGATATCTTATAATAGATTTGAACTTTCCGGTAGTGCAAGTACTTTAAAGTTCTGACGAAATTATTGGTATCTTAAAAGATTTGAACCACAACTCCATGTACCAAAATAAAAAAAATGTAATGACCCGATCGATTATTTTTGGAAAGTTTCATGAATTTACCGTTTTGCCCCTCCCAATCGTGACCCTGAGTCTTTTATGTTTGAGTTTTGAAAATTCTCTTTCGAAATTTGAGTAATAAATTGAGAACTTAAGTTAGTTTGTGATTTTGAAAGGCTGAATTACTTAAAAGTGATTTTGAAGTCTTTTGGAGTTTCGAGTGTTGGAATGGAATTTCGTCGATTTCATTAATTCTTGAATATGGGATATGGTCGGTGAGAGTTTTCGATTTCAGATTCAGAGTCTTTTTGAGAATTTGAGGTCCTAAGTTATGAAATTTTGGAAATTTAGCCTTTTAGTTGACTTTGGTCAACATTTGGGGTTTAGATGCTTGGATCGAAATTTTGAGAGTTCCGTTGGATTCGGGGGATGATTTTTGTCCTAGGCAGGGGCAGACCCACCTTATATCAAGGAGGGTCAGCCGACACGGCTTCGTTGAATTTTTTTAGTAGTTATATATATATATATATATATCTGAAAAAATAAAAATAAAACTGTAAATATTATAAATAACACTCCTTGAACAAGGAAGCGCCTTGGCTTGTTGGTTCACGCCGCGAATGAAGTTGTCATGTCATTCAACATACCCGAGTTCGAATCTCAGTAGGTGCATTTTTTGCATTTAATTTTTGAGCGTTTTTTCAGAGAAAAAGAGAAAAGTTTAAGAAGGATTCCAACCTCCCTATTCCTACTCAAATTAGGCTAAAACAACCCACGCTAAAACAACCCACTATAGAAATTTTATTACTTATTCAAATCAGAATTGGATACAATAATAAGTTATAAAGTAAAATTTAAGTTGAAAAGAAACCTTCAAATTTAAGTGTTGTTGCGGTCTGCGTTGATAGCTTGATGCTACTGTCGATTTTTCTTTAATTGTAAGTTCTCTTTTCTTTTTATCTCCCATCTTTTTAGTTTTCATTGAAATTTCTTGAAATATCAACTTTTATAGATTTAATTTCTTGAAATTGTTTAGAGTTATCTAATTTATTTAAATTTGTAATTCAAACCAATTCGATGGAGAGATATTATTCTAAAGTATCTTGCAATCTTTCAAAATCAAGTTCAACACCTCAAAATTCTTTTAACTTAGAAGAAGAAAACGGTAATGAGGAACAAGGTCGACAAAGTGAAAGAGTTGATTTAAATTCCTTAAAATTTGACCCGGAGAAAGGTTACCAATTTGAAAGTATCATCCGAATGAGCGTGATGCAGTAAGAAGAATGTATCTTCAAAATGGTCCTTTTCAACCAAAAAATCATCAATTTCCTCAGTCGGATTTTTATGGTGACTTACGTCGTTTTAATGCTGAATGGTTTCATGAGTATGATTGGATGGAGTATAGTGTAACAAAAGATGTAGCATTTTGTCTCTATTGCTATTTGTTTCAAGATGAAAGCATTAATCAAGGAGGAGGCGATGTATTTTCAACCATAGGGTTTACAAGTTGGAATAAGAATCGCAACCTTGATGTGCATATTGGTAAGCCAAACAATGTTCATAATCAATCAAGACGAAATTGTGAAGATTTATTGAGACAAAAGCAATCCATTCAAAGTGCATTTGCTAAAAAATCTTATCAGGAAAAGTTAGAATATCGTACTCGTTTGGAAGCTGCAATTAATGTGATAATATATCTTTTGAAGCAAGGATTGTCATTTCAGGGCCATCGTGAAGATGTATCCTCTTCTAATAGAGGTAATTATATTGAGCTCCTTACTTGGTATGCGAAGCTATGTGATAATATTGACAATGCATTTAAAAAAGCTCCAAAGAATTATCAACTAACTTCTCCACATATTCAAAAAGATATTATCAATGCATGTAAGATTGAAACAATTAAGTGTATAATTGAGGATTTAAATGATGATCACTTTTCCATCTTAGTTGATGAATCTCGTGATATTTCATGTAAGGAGAAAATGGCTATTGTCTTACGATATGTTGATAGAAGGGGAAGTGTGATGGAACGATTTCTTGGTATTGTTCATGTTCGTGATACTACTGCTTTGTCTTTAAAGAATGGAATTATTGGTTTACTTGCTCAACATTCTTTAAGTCAGTCTCATATATGTGGGCAATGTTATGATGGAGCAAGTAATATGCAAGGCGATATAAATGGGCTAAAAAAATTGATGCAACAAGAAAGTAAAGGTGCTCATTCTATTCATTGTTTTGCTCATCAACTTCAATTAACTCTTGTTGCGATTTCTAGAAGATGTGATGAAGTGCAAGAACTTTTATTATTGGTTTCTGATATACTAAATATGGTGGGAGCTTCTTTCAAGCGTAGAGATGAACTTCGCGAAACTCAAGCAAAAGAAATTGAAAAGGCATTACATAAAGGTGAACTTGAAACTGGTAAGGGCTTGAATCAAGAATTAGGTCTTGCTAGAGCAGGTGATACTCGATGGGGATCTCATTACAAATCTTTTAACAATTTTATCCTCATGTTTGGTCCTATCATTGATGTACCTGATGCTATTGCTGTTAATACTCGTTTTGAAGAGAAATGTAGAGCAAAAGGATATCTTATAGAATGTTTAACATTTGATGTTGTCTTCATTTTACATTTCATGCGCATTGTTTTAGCAATTATAAATGATCTAAATGCTGCTTTTCAAAAGAAAGAGCAAGACATTGCAAATGCCATGTTACTCGTTGGAGTGGCAAAGAATTGATTGCAACAACTACGAGATGAAGGTTGGGATTCACTTATGAATGAGGTATCTAAGTTTTGTATCAAATATGATAATTTGATACCTAAATTTGATGAGTTTTATGTTATCCGTGGAAGATCACGTCGTAGAATTATTGAGTATACTATTTTACATCACTATCGAGTTGAAGTATTTTATAAAATTATTGATTGGCAACGTCAAGAACTCAATAATCGCTTTGATGTGACAATTGATTTGCTTCTAGGAATTGATTGCTTGAACCCAGTTGATTCTTTTTCTAACTTTGAGATGGAAAAGATATTGAGATTGGCTGAGTTATACCCTGATGATTTTGATAAATACTCTATAGTGGACCTTCGCTTTCAGCTTGAAAATTACATTGTTGATGTTAGAGATCATGATAAAAGGTTCTTCGGTCTTAAGGGACTTCTAATCTTTCCAAGATACTCGTAGAGATGAAGAAGCACAAAACTTATCCTCTTGTGTTTCGCCTAGTTAAATTTGCTTTACTTTTACCGGTGGCTACTGCTACAGTTGAAAGAGCTTTCTCGGTGATGAAGTTGATTAAGACTGATTTACGAAATCGAATGGATGATGAGTTTTTGAGTGGTTGTTTGGTGCCTTATATAGAGAAAGAAATATTTAGTACTATCCCCAATGAGGCTATTATGAATACATTTCAAAATATGAAAACTCGTCGAGGAGAGTTGTAGTAGTTTACTTGATTTATATTTTATTAGTACATTTTTAATTAATTTTTATTAATTTAATATTTTTATATCAATTATTTATTATTTATTTTTAAATATTGACACCACTTACAAAAAATCCTGCGTACGCCACTGGTCCTAGATGAGGTCTTGGTTGATTTTTGAGAGGTCCCGAGTGTCACGCCCCGAGCCTACACCCTGGACGTGGCCGACACTCGAGAACCATTTCTAATCCCCAAGATAACCCTTAACTTCTCTAACTATTTAGCAGAAGACTCACTCAAACAGAAAGAAGCTTTATATGTAGAGCTTAACTCATACATCTCAAATAGATTTAACTCAAAGACTGGAAGTACTCAATGTTATAAATAAAACAGTTTGCAAAACATCTCAAAATAAAAGAGAAATATTGAGAAACTCCTCAACTCTAACTATCTATGAAGCCTCTAATACTAGGATAGATATCGGGACAAGACCCACGACAACTCAACAAGAATAGGAAAATAAATATGAAATCCTCCGAAAAGTAAGGAGGCACACCAAATCTGAAGCGCAAAGTGATCTCAACGAAATGCCTATTGATGATCATGAACACCTGTATCTGCATCATAAAAGATGCAGGTCGAAAGACATCAGTACATTAAATGCAAAATATGTCATATAGCCGAGACAAAATAAATGAATGAAAGGACTGCAATAGATGTAACATAAACTCAACTGAATGTAAAGAATTAAAGGAATGAAATCACTTAACTCTACAAAATACTTTCTCATCTCTGAACTTCAACATAATAAGTGATATATTTAAAATACACTTTAACTCTACTGAGAGATTCTCAACCGACAACCATCACTATGAGCTACATGATGATACATCGTCTTGTCCACGCTGCCAGAACTGTCATATATCGTGTCAGGATATAGAACCGCTCAATTAAGTGGATTCACTAAGCTTTGCCCGAAGGCACTAAGGATTCATCTAAAAAGTATGATCATGTACCCATGTTGGCAAAACATGGTTTATGGGGGCTGTGAGTTGTCTGAACTCTCTCCCATATCGGTGCTCAATATTACTCTCAATATTATATACTATTTGCTCAAATGTATAAAATCATATTCTTTCTCTAGCTTGATATAATTGTTCAAACTATCCTCTAAAAAGAGGTAAGTGCTCTGAAATATCTCTGAAACTCATTGCTCATTTAGAAAATAAGGTTTCTCTTTGCTCAATGTAAAAATACATTCTGGGTTGAGATAATTACTCAAAAGGGGCCTCTTTAAGAGGTAACTACTATGTATTCAATCTTTCTGAAAACTCTTTTAACTTTTCTAAAAAAAAGTGTACTCCTTTTCTTCATGTAAAAAATAAAACATTTGGGAAATACTTAGTTCCTTTACACTCTTTCTCAAACTCCTCTTTATTACTTCCTCAAAACTCAGTTTAAACAATTATGTTTTGTTTAAAAGATTCTCATTAAGAATTCAATGAATACTCAAGAATAGGGTTCATGCTGAAAAATAGACATAAACAATCAACTCAATAATGGCAATACAAAATGTACGACAATTCAATGATTAGAAATAGGAATTTAATAATCAACAACTCAAGAACTCCATATCAACTCATCTGTAGAATACTCAAATCTAAGTATAGAACCTTAGATTATTCTTTTACTGATTTGAAAGTAGATGTAAGGGGTGTGAGGACGAACTAGTCCAACACTATGATAGCCTTACATACCTGGAAGAACGAAGTTTTTTAGTGAAATCGACTAAACTCGGAGAACGCTTGAACCCTAGTTTTTCTCCTCTTGGAACCTTGCTCTAATGACTTGAAGCGTTAATGAACGTAAAAGAACTTTCTACCGTCCGTACTAGTCAACCGTAGAACCAACTTTAGAAATCCAAATTCACATAACTTTCCACGAGACCTTCCTACAACGGAAGTTTATACGGCTCATAGAGCCAATTGGTAGAATTCAAGTTCAAGATCAAAATTTCATTAAGTCTGGGACCCTTCTACGAAACTCATCTATGACCCGTAGTACAAACGACGACCCGTCTTGTTCACTCGTAGGTCAAACTTCATAAACTTGATTTTTTCCTAATCTCAACCTCATTCCTACGAGTGTCATCTACGATTCGTAGAAACTTCTATAAACTGTAGACTGATTTCGTAGGATACAACCAATAGCAAAAACATGAAGTTCTTCCCTTTTTCAATTTCTGAGGTGTTATATATGGATAAAAAAAATTCTTAGATAGTGATTGGAAAGAAGTGCTCTCGTGGAAAGCTTGTTTTGATACAATTCTTTCAAAGATCATGACTTCATATGATTTTTGGTTAAACTTGGAGAGTAATAAGAAGACTTGTCAACGTTAAGAGATTGAGAAATTGCCCTTTCTAATAATAGAGGAAAAACCAATACTAACTGTAGAGGAAATAGTAAAAGTATGGATTGATGATTTTCTATCATTGGCAACTTGGGATGTGAGTGGGAACAAGAAAACAATAATGTTGAGGATGAGAATGTATGACCAATATGATGTACCTTGCGAACTGGCACAATGTTGCACATTTAGAAGTCACCAATTATCAAATTTCTAGTTTATATTTCGTTGTTAAGAACAAGGGTGATCTCAGGGGGAAGGGATGCACTCAATTTCTACCGTTACAGTTTTCTACGCCTTCATTTGAAAAGACAAGTTCGACATCTTTTGGGCGAAATATGAAAACTTGAGGCAATCAATTGTTTATGTTATTCCGCTCTCCGTACCCTTTATTCTGAAACACGAGTCCGACTGTCGAAGGGACTGCATCTTTTGGGCAGAAAGGATGACCTTTTTGCAGGTATCAATAGCTCCGAACGCTGAATACTATGAAAATGACTTTAACCTTGGCGGAGCAGGTGGGAAAATTATAGATCCTTGAGGTCAAGAATCTCTTATAAATGAGTATTACATCATATAATATTATAGTTAGTTAGCTACAGAAAGTTAGTTAGGAGCAGTTAATTGGTAACTGATTGTGTTATTAGCTTAAGAGCTTAATTTAGTTCAATTCAATTATTATATAGCTTGTAATTAACTCATTGAACAATCACATATGAAAATACAAAATTCTTCTCTTCCTAGAACTCTTTTCTTCTCTCTTAATTCTTCTTCCTTACTAACTATTTTCTCGATAAACTCCTGAACAGTGCTTCCATCCTTGAATTCATTGTGAATTCCTGCAATCAAATAACATACGACCAATGTGGAAAAAAAAATGGTATCCTTTAATACCCTCCTACACATATGACTCATCTCTTGGGATTTCATGAGGTTGCATCTTTTTTTTCAAAATCATGGTTGAACATTAAACTTGACGAGAGAGGGAAAGAGAGGGAGAGAGAGAGAGAGAGAGAGAGAGAGAGAGAGCAAATTAATAGGTTGAATTGAGGGGGAACCTTAGAGGAATAAAACATGTAAAGGGAACATTGTAAAAGTGAGCTCACCACATTTTAGCTCCGATACCGTATGAAATGATCTAAGCATCCAATAAAGATCTTAAGGTGGTGGTTGAATGACCTAGGAGATTATAAATTATTTTCTGTTGCACAATTATGAATATCAGTGTATTCTCTAATAGAAAGAATGGAAGTCGCATATTCACAGAAATATTGACACCAACATCATTTCATTTCCTCCTACAGTGCTTGAAAAATAGTCAACTTTTAGTATCAAATGTCTCATTCATTCTTTCATTTGAGAATGAATGCGATAAGACAAATAAACCTTTTCTTCTGATGATGATACACGTGAACTAAACACCTATACTGCAGCCCGTTTCATAAACAAATTCATTTAGAGGGTTTTTTATTTCGTTTCTTGGCATTCTTCACAAGTGCATCACAAATCTCCCTTTTTCTTCTGGAGGCAGCACTAATATTAAGATTAGTAGCAGCAACATTGGCTGAGTTACTGTTGTCACCTTTGCTTGAACTCTTACCATGAACTTCTAATGCATCCTTGGTGAAGAATTTTAGCCTCCACAGTGTCAATTCGCTCTACAGAAACCACAAAATAAACTACTGATAAGAATATTGAAAAGTGATATCTAAATTTTTGAATGGGGGAGATGTTCAAGTCTTATGAGAACCTGGGTATCAATGTCAAGTTCCACCTCTTCTGCTGAAGCTGGAAATAGTGGGTTATTTTGTGCTACTATCTCCAGTGCCTTACTAAGATCATCAGGAGATAACTTCGTGAGAGCTATCCCTAGATTTCTCTTCTCCTCTATTGATATTTTCCTGAGGTAATGATTTCAGAATTAGAATAGGTGCCATACACGAGCAGAATTAGCATTGGTGCCACAGAAAAACTAGAATCAGATGAAGTTTACAGTAGCAGGGTCACAGAAAAAGGTTTAAGCATGAAGAGAGCTCTCCAGACGAATGGCACCAAAAGATGAAGCTTTCTTCTTTTTAATCTGGAGGTTATGTATAACACACATCCAGCACCAAGTCAGAGAGACGGATAAATTGCTAAGATCGACCCAATGCTTATTTTAAATATAGATGCTGGAATAAGAAATTGATATTGGAAAGGTGAATTTAAACCTACATTCAAATTGAAAGAGAGATGCGCTTTTTACCAGGGAATTAAGTACAGAAATTAGATTCACATATGAAACAGCACTAACACTAGATAAAACCAGCAAATCATCAAACTCCCATCTTCAACATAGTCATTCAAGCCGTTGACCTGCAAATTCTGTTGCAAGCCAAAAACTGTCTATAGAAAGTCTTAGCACCAAGTGAAACATATCCAAGTTGACTGAGGAGAACTATACCATTTGCAGACAGAAAAAATCACTTGGCCACCCAGAAGAGTAACTTAAACCCAATTGAATACATTTAATACCAATTTATTAGTTTCAGCTTAAATCGAGATAAACAATTGTTGCATTTCACATCTCACAGGAATCCATGAAAGTACTTGTGGATCAACACAGGCGAAAAGGAATCGGCACTAGAGAAGCCCCTGGTGTCAAGGGATCAATTTAGATGGCTAAAGAAGGAAGAATTATCATACTGCAATGGAGAAAAAGGCCATGTTTGCCTTGAGCTTGAACACACATAATAGGCTGGCCAACATTGAGTGATCTCGAAATCAATGAGAAATGAACTAATCAAAATTTTGCTGCAACAGAGAAATGAGAGTATTTATAGGGTTAGCTATGTCATGGTGACTAAATTGCATGACATCCATTTCTATTTGCCACTTTCAAGAGCAACCAGTTTTTGGTGATCACATCTCACTAATACTGAAATATCAGGGGAAAATAACCACATTTTAAAAATGTGACAGGTACGGTTCTTATTGGTTTCCAAGCATGAGAATCTCATGTCCTAATGCAAGAAGAGTATTACATAGCTACACCCAATAGAGTTCTATAAAAAATTGTATCCTGGATCTTCAGCCGAAAGACTTTTACCAAGATTTTTCTTCTGCATGACGCTCTCAGCCTCTCACCAATGGCACTGTAAGGTTTTGAGAACTATGGCTGGCTCAAGAGACTCTTATCTAGAACATAAGATTGTTTTTATTTTCGGAAATATCGTTTCAGTACGCAATCTGGTATTTCTGTGGACCCGGAGGATATCTCTATAAATGCACTAAAATGGAGCAATGTTATGTCCTAAATAATAATTTACTGTTGTTGTGATACAAATATTTGGATGACTTGACAGATTTACTGTTATGAATCTTTAGGGAAGGATCGATTCACAAGGCGATATATAAATCAGCTCGTTAAAGGGAGGCTGAAACCTTAGAGTTCATTAAAAGAGAGAACTCCGATCTCTTCAGCTCTTTAAAGGGAGATAGAAACCTTAGAGTTCAATGGAAGAGAGAACTCCGATCTCTTGCTTTTTGCTTAATTATGAGTTACTGATTTATTCATCAAAAACCCCTTTAAATAAGAGTCTTATTACATCAATAGGAAGTCTAATTCTTATGAAAGTAGGAGACCTAAATCTTATTCCAAACTAATAACTATAACTTAACCTAATCCTTATGAAATTATGAAACATAAATCCTATTCTAGAATAATAAATAAAACAACTAAAAATATAATTAAATACTTAATTTAAGGGCTTCCAACGCATCCACAACATTTACCCTTTCGCTTACATCATTAATTACCACCACATTGTCTTTTCAACTGACAACTCACAGTCAGTTTTGTCATCCTAACTAATTGTAGCTAGAGTCAATTTGGCTAGACCATAATCTGTCTCGTTTCCGACTAAAAATATTGAAGTACTTAAGTTAATGAAAGCATTATTTATTTACCCAACATTGTTTTGCCATATTACTATCTTGATACTCTTTATTAATTTTATGTCTACTTGTGTGCTAACTTTGTTTTCTAATTATCTAACAAAAAAAATATTGTAATTTGTTATAAGTATTTGGACAATATTTGATTGAGTTTGAAACAAAAAAAAAGGTGTGAAATTGAAAGTAAAATATTTGGAAGTTAAAGTAATTGTCTTTGGACATGAATTTCCTTTGAAATTAAAAGATGAATATTACTGAGGGAACTTTCTTTCAACTAAAGTACTTCTCAACAGAGGCGGACCCATATAAGAAAATTTTGTATTGTATAGATAGTTGATAAAACGATAATATATTTGATTGTGCACCCTTATACCCAAAAGTCGCTTTGGTGCACTGGTTGAAGTCGCCATATCGAATCGCGACTGCGCGAGTTCAATTCCCACGAAAGGTAACGTTTTTTTAACTTTCTAATCAGTTTTTTCTTTAGAGTTAACCTTTTTAAAATTGCTTTTATTAAAACTCAGTTTTGCCACCTCATCTGGCCCCACCCCCTTTCTTAACCACCCTTTTGTTGCTTGACCCCATTCCTTTCTTAATTGAAATTAAAAACAAATAAAAGCCCTAGCACAATTCTAAACAAAATATAGGACTGCTAGAAAATCTACAACTTACAATTTACAAGTATTCTTCACTGCATAATTGAAGTCCTACTCCTATTATCTCTGCATAAATTGGTAAGTTCTTTTTAAGCGTATTTTTTTTGTAAGAATTTGTTGTTGATTCTTCTGATTTGAAATGGATAGATTTTTGACGAAACATAATTCTTCTCAACCAAGTGCTAGTTTTAGAGACAATTCTTCGCGTTTTATAGATGAGTTTGATTTGCAATCACTTAAACCAGATCCGAGAGAAAGAATATCCATTGAGGCCACAAGTTCTGTGCTAACCTTACCCTTGCGTCACTCTTAATAGTGGGGGGGGGGGGGGGGGGGGGGGGGGGGGGGGGGGGGGGGGGGG
>JAJOOH010027199.1:0-16588 GCA_029582605.1 Solanum gracilifrons
ATCAAGTTAAAAAGCATCCATCAAAATAAGATGGAGGGAGTGCAATTTAGTGGCTTTAAAATGAGCATGATTTTAGTTGATCTATACATTTTATATTTTGGAGCTATATGCATTAGGGTGAAGCTAGGGGGCAGAATTCATTCGAATTAAATTCAAATTTTATATTTATTTTTTAAAAATTATTTAATAACTACTTATATCATTAAGTTTGAATTCTATAACTCAAAATCACGAAATACAAAATATTTGTCATTAATTACGTCACTTATAGCTAACAATAATAAATTAAGTGATCCACAAATTATGTAGGCACTTTGACAAATTAAGCAGCAAATCATTAAACATCACCCACATGGAAGAGATAAAATAAAACAATAATGGTATTTATTCATTAAGATTAAGAATTTTGACGGATATTTATTAAATAAAATTGGTAAAGTTGGTTTGAGAATTTTGAACTATTCGATAACTACAATTACTTAATTGACGAATATTTATTAAATAATTATTTTATTTAGTTAATAATTAACGATCCAAGTTCATATTTTATTTAATATCATATTTCACCCGGTACATATATTAAAATAAGTGAGCGAGATTTATCACTTTTAGGTTCATAATTAATTTTAGAAGAAAAAATGGAAAAGAAAAAGAAAAATTAGGTCCAGAAGGGAAAAAACTTATCCGCACCGGGTATTTACACCAAGCCAATGCAGTTTCAATTATTACATGATTTAATGAAGTAAAACACATGTAAATTAATTATGATTAAGTAAAAAATGAACTATAAATTTAAACACATGGCATGCATGTATTGACTTGGTGCAACTCCCGGTGCGGATAAATTTTACCCATCAAGAAGCCTACGCACGTCTACACGAGATGTATTGCCAGGTAATATTCTCTTTAAGCTTCAATCATCAATGTTGTTTAATACCAGTGATTATTGGGTAGGTATGTATTGTTGGAAAAATGATTCTAGTATCTAAAAAAGAAATGTTCATATTATCTTCTATATTTATCATATTAAATGGGTGTTAATATCTAGTTAATTGTCTTATAAATTAGTATTAATGTTGGTCTATATATGGCAGTTGCCAGCGTCTGTTTCCTCTAATTAGTCTTCAAGCTTTTTCCTTTAATCTTCATAAAATAGCCTTTATAACTCTTACACTCTGTTTGGATCGTTGTTACTCATTGTTTCATAATGTATTGTATTGTATTGTACTCTATTGTACTGTATTGTATGGTAGTTTCAATATTTGGCTATACTGTATTGTTTGTTGTTGTTTAATAACATTTTAATTGTTTGGTTTGATTGTATTGTACTGTATTGTAATTTATAAATTTACTAAAATATCCTTAATTATTCTATGGTAGGAGGTTTGACTAGAATTAAATAATATAAGGTAAATGGTAAAATAGTATTTTGAAATATTATGTAAAGATATAATTGAAAAAAGAAATTAAGTAACAATGGGAACACACCAAATCGGTTGTTCCATAAAATAGGGGTTTTCATTGTTACGTAACAACGAAATTTAACAATACAATACAATACATTTTAAGTAACAATCAAAACAAATATTGTAGGTATAGTAACGATACAATACGATACAATACAATGGATAACAATGATCCAAACAGAGTGTTAATAAACTTGACCGTTGGTTGTGGACTATTTTTGGCTATATATATTATCCTTCCATTATTGACTAAGGGGGTAGATAAGAACAAAGAGAGTTTCTTCCATTTCTTTAAAATATTATGTTGTGCTGGGCTTTATTCTGGATTAAATCTTTGTTAGTTTCTGGCTCCTAGTTTTATACTAAAAGAGCTTGTTGAGTCTTGGGGAATATACCCATACCGGGTGAAATATCCTAAAGGACAGTGTTTTTTGACACGCCTCAAGCTATGAGAATTTCCTATAAGATTTATTGGTGAAGTACAAGCTTTGGTGAATCCGGGACAAGTGTTCATGATGAAGGTATTTTCCGTAAGTTTTACAACAATCTTAAGGATATTTCATACATTGTTCTTACAAAAAATACTACCCACCTTTTCCCAAAAATAATATCAAAGAGATATTCTACTTGCTTTGGGGGAGAACAAAGAAGTTAACTTTTCTCTCACCAAATATTGATGAAGTAGTAATAGAAAAGAACAGAATAAAATCATGGAGAATAAGTAAGCAATAACGGCAGTTGGTTGGGTAACTAGAGAAACTTTCTCCTTTCAATTTTTCAAGAAGGGTGATTGATAAGTGCTAATGCTCCTAGATGTTTTGATGATCTCCTCACAAGTACAGGGACCTGGTCCTCTGTAGAGTATGCTCGTCCAGTGTCAATATGCTGTACAGCTATAAAAGTTGTCTGTGTCAGAAAGTTGGTGGAGTTGCAGAGTACTCCACTAATCAGAAGCGACGAGGGTGTTTGTACATTGGATAATAATTCTTCATGACTAATATATTCACAAACACAAACAAAAAATTATTCATTCATTCAAAGAGAGACATTTCAAGCTTCAAAAAATAGCAGGGACCTGATAGAGTGCTTCATTTGCTTCCTGTACCAGCTGTTACTTTGTTTGCTTGTAATCGTGCTTATATTGTAGGAATCGTTTCGCTTGTGATAGAAACGTTTCAAGTTTGTGTGAATCATTGTAAGAACTAGGTTAAGGGTAACTTAACATCTTACTTTAAAGTCTATATTAATCAGTTAGGATTAGTATAGTGGGCAGTGTTGTATCTGCTCTGACTCATCTAAGTAATATGAGGTATTTCTTAGTGTGGAGATAAGAAGGTTAATCTCATTTTGTAAACTGGCTTTTACTTTTACTTTGAGAAGATTAGTGAAAGCAGTTTGAAAAGTCCTGTCAGACAGGTCGTGGTTTTACTCCCCTGAGCAAGGAGGTTTCCACGTAAAGTTGTTTGTGCAATCTTTACTTTCAGCATTTATTTTACTGTTTGGTATTGTAACTATGCTGAGGACCTGGTCCCATCGAAATCGGTGGATGCATACATTTCAACAAGTGGTATCAGAGCAAGACTTTTCAATTTGGTTAACACCTAGAAAAGAAAAGATCCAGAAGGTATGGCTGCTCCACCCAATATGGAAGATTCTACCAGGCCACCTCATTTTAATGGTCAATACTATGGATGGTGGAAGAATCGAATGGACGACTACATCAACGCTGAGGATACTGAGTTGTGAGACATTATTTTTAATGGACCATATATTCCTACAAAGGAGGTAAAGGATGGAGAGCTCATCACCATAGCTGTCAAAACCAGAAAAGAGTACAATGAAGCAGATATGAAGAAGATAGAAAAGAACTACAAAGCAAAGAAGATTTTGGTGTGAGGAATTGGAGCAAACGAATACAACAAAATCTCTGCTTGTGAGACTGCCAAGGAGATATGGGACTGTCTTCTAACAACCCATGAGGGAAAACAATGAGTAAGAGAGTCTAAGGTCGATATGCTTACGACTCAGTACGAGAACTTCTGCATGAATGAAGGTGAAACTATCTTTGAGATGAACTTAAGATTCACTTCCTTAACCATCAAACTTAGATGCTTGGGTAAGCCTATTCCTGTAAGCAAACAAGTTCGAAAGATTCTCAAGGTGCTTCCTAAGTCTTGGGAAAGCAAAATGGATGCCATAACAGAAGCCAAAGATCTAATGACTCTTCCCATGGATGAATTGACCAGAAATCTTCAGACCTATGAGCGGAACAAGAAACAGGGTACGATCATGAAGGAAGGGAAGAAAGAGAAATTTATTGCCTTGGAGACATCTCAAAACGATGTGACTGAGGAGGAGGATGAGATGGCGTATGTCACTAGAAGCTTTCAAAAGATCATAAAGAAGCACAGAGGTTTCCAAAAGAAAGCTTCGACCAACAGAACTGCTACTGCAAATGATCTTTGCTATAAATGTGGCAAGCATGGCCAGTTTATGAGGGACTGCCCTAGCCAGAAGCAAGAAACTCAGGATTTCAGACCTCGCAGAAGATACCAGGTCTTAGACTATGCCAAGAGGAAAGCTCATGCTGATCAACGAGTGAATAAAGCTTTGGTAGTGTGGGGTAACACATCAGGTGAGTCTGAAGAAGAGATAGGCAGTCCGGAGGATGTCTCAATGATGGCTGTAGATGATGATGAGATGGTCTACAATTCCATTTTTTCTCTAATGGAAAATTTTGACGATAAAGAGGATCTAAATGAGGTAACTCTTCTTGATCTAAAAAATGATCTAGATACTCCTCCTATCAATATATTGAGAAAACTTGATGCTGTATTGATTGACTCTGTTGATGAACTAACCTCTGAAAACCTGACGACAAATGAAATGTTGAGTCTGTGTGAGGATGAAAACTCAGCTTTTAACTCTCAAATGTCTGAACTGAGTATCAGGATAGGTATCCTTGAGACTGAGAGTCTGAAACCCAATCAGGGACCTAGTACCTCTAAAGGTGGGAAGCGAAAACTCAGTAACTTTAAGGTTGAATTAGAAGAGAAAATTAAGGCCTCTGAGTCTAAGTTAAATGCCTCCCTAGAAAGAAGCTCTCAATTGATGAAGGACTTAAGTAAGATCAAAGAAGAACTGAACCACTCTCTTAAGTGGACTGACTCTTCTAAGATCCTCACTAACTTAGCTAGTCAAAAGTTCAACAGCAGGAAGAGGTTAGGTTGTAGACATATAGAGCCTCCCTACAATCCATATAGTAAATATGTGTCAGTCTCAGATAACTTTCTATGTACCCATTGTGGCAAAAATGGTCATCTGAAAGAGAAGTGTGAAAAGCTGATGAGAGTAAAAGAAAGTCAGAAGAAGATTCTTAAGTCAAGAAAAGTTGTTGAGAAAAAGAAAAGGGTACCTGGTCTTGGTTACCATTTTAGCAAGAATACTTTACCCCCATGGACATGAAGGTTTCTCATTAAGCCTTTTGACAGTTTTTGGAAACTCCATTTGAAGTGGGTTCCTAAGTCTAATAAGTGATTCTTGTGCAGAAGAGAGGGAGCAGTCTGTGCTGGTACATAGATAGTGGATGCTAAAGGCATATGACTTGAAATAGACAGTGTACACTAAGTGGATGCTCTGAAGTTTAATCTCTTAAGTGTGTCTCAAATTTGCGACAAGGGAAATGAAGTCAAGTTCATGTCTAAAGGGTGTGTGGTTACAAACTATGCAACTAAGAAAATTGTGATGTCTGCAAAAATAGTCAAGAATATGTATGTTGCTGATCTTGATTCTATTGAAGGAGACAACTTGTCATGTCTGAGTGCTCAAACTGATGATGCAAATCTTTGGCATAGATGACTGGGTCATGTAAGTACCTCTTTACTTAACAAGCCTGTTTTGGGGACTTGGTCCGCGGACTACCGAAGCTAAAGTTCTCCAATAACAAAGTCTATGACGCCTGTGCTAAAGGCAAACAAACACGATCATCCTTCAAGGCTAAGAAGGGAGTGAGCACAACCAGACCTTTGGAGCTTTTCCACATGGATCTATGTGGACCTGTCAGAATTCAAAGCAGAGGAGGTAAGAAGTATATTTTTGTAGTTGTTGATGACTTTTCCAGGTACACCAGGAATATGTTTCTGCGGAAAAAGGTTGAGACTGCTGGAATCCTGATCACTTTCGCCAAAGCCATTCAACTAAAGGTCAACTGCAAAATCGCTAACATCAGGTCTGACCATGGAACAGAGTTTGAGAACTCTCAACTTGAAGGATTTTGCGCTGAAAACAGAATTAATCACAACTTCTCTACACCTAGAATTCCTCAGCAGAACAGAGTGGTTGAAATAAATAACAAGACCTTTGGTTGATATTGCAAGGACTATACTGATTGACTCAGGGCTGGTAATGAACTTTTGGGTAGAAGCGGTCAACACATCATGTTACATTACAAATCGATGTCTTATTCAATCTATAATCAAGAAGACACCTTACGAATTGCTGAATCATAGAAAGCCCTCTATTGCTCACTTTAAGCCATTTGGGTGCAAGTGTTATGTATTAAATAATGGAAAGGATGACTTAGGTAAGTTTGATGCCAGGAGTGATAAAGGTGTGTTTGTGGGATACTCCTCCACTAGCAAAGCTTACAGAGTGTTTAACAAAAGAAATCTCTGTGTTGAAGAGAGCATTCATATGACCTTTGATGAATCTGAGAAAAGTGATGATCACAATGGAGAAAATGAGATTGAGGAGTTAATCAAGGAAAGGGAAGACAAGGACAGCCTAAACCCTGGAAACAAACAGGTCACAAAGGAAATTACTGCAGATCTCACAGGAGTACCTGGTCCCTCCGATACTACTCAGGAGGTTCCACTCCAAAATCATGAAGATGATGATGCTAAATCTGATACTGAAATTGAAGTGGAGTCAGTCAGAAAGTCAGGATAGAAACATCAATCCTTACATCCATTGGACAATCTGATCTCTCCAGTTGACTCTGGAATTCAAACTAGATCCATGACAAGAAATCTAGTTGCCTATTCAACCTTTATGTCATCTATTGAACCAAAGAACATCAATCCTTACATCCATTGGACAATCTGCTTTCTCCGTCCCTCTAGTCAGTTGTTTGGCTATATCTGCGAAACATTAGAGAGAGAATAGTGAGTAATTAAATTGTAGCATAAAATTTCAAACAGACTCGCCAATCTAATTAGCGAATCGCCAAACCTCTTTGGCCATCATAAGTATATCCGCCGAAAGTTACAGAACCCACAACGCTTAAGATAAGAATTTAAAGGTGCTTTAGGTCTAGAGGGTGAGCCGCTGGGTGATTCGGCGAGCTCAACTCAGCTCACCGACGGACTTAATGTGCTTGAGATTCAACTCACTTTTTCAAAATCGATCGTACAAACCTCAAAAGCAAAATTAAACCAAACATTAATGAAATTTAGCCCAGAATCATAGGGTCATCACCGATTATACATAATTTTCCACATTTAGATTCAAAGTAAGCAGAGTGAAAAAGGAAGTCGAACAGTAAAATCAAATAGGCCCGAACTTATAAAATAGAAGCGGGTACTCGAAAATGTCTACTCATATCAAAGAGATCAAACACGCATTAGTGGACTCCTAGGTTGCAGATAAGGTCTATCTTTTCGATAGCGAACGAAGGGTTTTCAGAAACTAACCTTTTCGCTGAGTAAACAAAGTTGTAGTGCTAGGTGGCAACAAAAATCTGAGTTCCAAGCACTAATCCGCTACTAAATACTAATTTAAAGTGATAAAATGTAAATTACTAGCTTGGTGTGAAGTTATGGAGTTTGAAAGTGAGAAGGAATGAAGAAGTGTGACTATTGGCCATATACGCTGTTCAATTTGTGTCCATTCAGCGACGTTGTCATTTATCCAACCCTTTCTTTAAAAATCTTCAATTTTGAGTGGGTGAATTCGGCGGTCTACATCGAGATAGCCAAGCTTGTTAACGATGCACCGAGTGGATTTTAGAGTTTTATAGGCTTTGTACGACTCTCGTATTGAGCCAAACGGTGGATCCAGTCAGGCAGCAGATCTTTTTGGCAACTCGCAGAATGGACTTTCTGCTCGCCAACCTGAAATTTTCCACACTTTCCTCATTTTAACCTGAAACAAACACACCATTATTCATAAAAGTAAAATCCTAAACATTTAAGATCTTGGGTTGCCTCCCAAGAAGCTCCTTATTTACCGTCGTGGCACGACGTAAATCTTTGCTCAAGTTTCGTTGTTGGGGTTGGCCAGGTCCTCATTAGGTCACCCCCTGGTTCTCTGCTGATGGAGTTGAGACAACACATTACTCATCAGGTCCTCGAGCAATTGGACAACTTTGGAATGAGACCAAATCATCCGCTTCATTCCTTCACTGTCTTCCTCCATTCCTTTCAGTTCTCTATCTTGCTCAGTCACCTTGTGGAGAGTGATTGAGAGCATTCCCTCAAGGCGTTTAAACTCATTCTCCTTGTGACTTCTTCGCTCATGAGGAGGGACGTATTTATCCTTCCTCTTACACTGGATTTCGATCTTCACCATCTTTTTAGCCAACTCATCTATCTGAGTCCGTAGGGCGGCAAACATGAAGTCCTTTTCTACTTTTTGGTTCGTTTCAGCCATGTGATTAAGCAGTTGGGCTGCTATCATATATGGCTGTTTCGCAATGCCTCCCGGAATGAGTCGGTCGACCAACCTATTATTTCCAGGACCAAGACTTTTGTAGAAACAGTTAAGGAGAGTTATGTCGGGAATGTCATGATTTTGGCATTGATTGATCAGTCCATTAAACCTTGCCTATGACTTGTGGATCCGTTCACCCTCCAATTGCTTGAAAGTGAGGATACGCTCCCGAAATATCATTACCTCTAATGGAAGAAACTCCATTAGCTCCCGAGTGCTGCTTGCCATACTCACTTCCTCTGCTTCAATACAGACAAGATAACAAAACTACATGTTAAGTTAGTAAACTATGACTAAGTAGAACAAAAATTCTACTAATCTAAAAGTTCTCAAATAACACCACTCCCCGACAACGGCGCCATTTTGATGCTTATCGTAACCAACGACACTAACCTACGGTATGAGTGTCTACGATCGTCGATAGTATAGTAACCCAACTAAAGGTTGGGGTCGTGTCTCAAGGGAGTGGTTTTGAGAGTTGATAGAAAAAAAATTACATTCTAACTAGTCGTAGCTAAAGATATTGACAAATAAAAACATAGTAAATTAAAAGGGGTGACACAAAAGTGTCAAATATCAAATGGGGGTTTTGTCACAAGTAGTAAAAACAACAAAAAATTAACAAGAAAATCAAGTATGGGGAGAAGTTCTTGGGGTGTGACTGGAATACAAGCTGAGATAAATCGTTGGGTACATGCTTTCGATAGGAAATTTGCAAAATAATAGTACCTAGGCTAAGCTTTAAATGGAAATAAGTTTCCTCTCGGGAAACTTATGCCGTTTCAAATGGGTTCCTCTTGGACACCCATCTGCCGCATGAAGACCAGCCTACGCCTTGCCTTACTCACTATCTCGAGCTGAGTGTTAGGATATGAGACTAGGGCTCACCCTCTCGGGGCGAACCTCATGTCGACCTATTCCTTAGGCCATCAGACTAGTGGTCTTGGTTTCACGACCTCCCTCTCGGACAAGCTGAAAACACATATGTGGTTTTGTATTTGCAACTAGAAACCCATTAAATTAAACCACAACCACTAGGTGAAATCACCAATAAAATACATCTAGCCTATCAGCAAGTAAGACCCAACAACAATATCAACACATATTTGCTAAATCATACCCCAAGAATGGGGGGTTTTAGCTATACATCAAGAAATGACAAAATACACCTAAAATGATACTAAAATCAAATGGGTATAAGAAATTAAACCTTGATTTAGGCAAAGGAAGAAGAATGGAGAAGACCCACTTCTAACTTGGGAAAGATGAAATCCTTCTCTCTTCAAGTCTCCCACAAAACCCTCTCCAAACTTGAGAGAAAAATATATAAAAAGTACTATTCTTGTGAACAATATAAAAATGGCTCGGAACTACTAAAATTAATAACAAGTTTAGTATTTATAGCTCTTAGAAATTAGTGCTGGCGGATAGCTCGGCGAAATTAGTCAAGTTCGCCGAATGATTCGGTGACTCACCTATATTTTCTCTCATCGCCGTTTAGTGCTTGCCTTCAGTGTCTTCACGTTCTGGATCGTTGGGCGGTATAGTACTGCTTCGCGGAACTATTCGGCGATGTGCCGACTGCTCCTCTCATCGCCTTCTTGATCATTTTCCTTTGGGGGCTTCGCATACTGGAACCAAGGGCGGAGTCTGTTCTTTCGGCGAATCACCAAAGATGTTTGGTGATACTCAGGCTTCAGCTTTTTCGTTCTATCCAGCCTTTTTGTTCCTTTTTGCGCCTCAGTGTCCATGCTTCTACTAAAACTTCAAATGTCTGAAACTTAAGAGTTTTCATCAGATATTGAGACAAAATAAGCATTCGAGGACACTATTTCTAGCAATATAAATCCCTAAATGAGTCCAAATCGTGGACTCATCAACAAGCTCCCAGAGCTTGGTATGAACGCCTGTCAAAATTCCTTCTTACATATGGGTTCAAAAGAGGTAAAATTGATAATACTCTGTTCTTGAAATCCAGAGGAAAGGAGTTGTTGATTATGCAGGTTTATGTGGATGATATCATTTTTGGAGCCACTACAGATTTACTTTGCAAGGAATTTGCTGATCTGATGAGCAGTGAGTTTGAAATGAGAATGATGGGAAAACTCACTTTCTTTCTAGGCTTGCAAATCAAACAGTCAATTTAGGGTACCTCTATATGTCAAGAGAAATACATCAAGGAACTGCTTCGAAACCTCAATCTGATTGAGGCAAAATTTCTTGACACTCCCATTAGCACAAGTGTGAAGCTTGACTTGGATGAAGATGGAGTTGAGGTAAATGATACTATGTATAAGGGAATTATTGGGTAACTCTAGTATCTCACTGCAAGTAGACCAGACATAGTATTTAGTGTATGGATGTGTGCAAGGTTTCAAGCTGCACCAAAGGAGTCATATCTAAAAGCTGCTAAACGAATACTGATATACCTGAAGGGAACTCAGGACCTGGTCCTCTTCTACTTAACAGGTGACTCACTTGATCTAATTGGTTTTGCAGATGCTGACTATGCAGGATTTCTTGTAGATCGAAAGAGTACATCAGGCATAACACATTTTCTTGGATCTTCATTGATATCTTGGGGGACAAAGAAACATAATTCAGTTGCTTTGTCCACTGTTGAGGCGGAATATGTAGTTGTTGCTTCATGTTGTGCTCAACTATTGTGGATCAAGAAGCAATTGGAGGATTTTGGTGTTTTCACTGATACAATTCCTTTAATGTGTGACAACACCAGTGCAATGAATATGGCCAAAAATCCTGTGCAGCACAAGAGAACAAAGAACATAGATATGAGGCATCATTTTCTGAGGGACAATGTTGAGAAGCAAAATGTGGTGATGAAATTCTGCAAGACTAAAGATCAACTGGCTGATATCTTTACAAAGCCCTTGAGTAAAAAATGTTTCATTAAAAACAAGATGAGGCTGGGGATGCACAAGATTACCTGATTCCTTGACAAGTTTGCACAAAAATCTTCTATTTTGATTATGTTACGGAGAGCAGGTATCTATACTTGTTTAATGTTTGTCACTTAAGAATTCACTTCTGGTACCTTAATGTAGGTATACACTCATGGTGTGTTTAGCTGAAGGGAAGATCTAATCATACAGGTAGGGTTGCAAACTGAAAAGGGGACCTGGTCCTTATGAGGTTAGTATCACTTACGCTACACTATCTGTCTGTCAACATCACTTCCACATGTCTTTCGCCCATTCATCGCGTTAGTTTCAGACGTCTTTTCATTTTTAAACCAAAGGTCGCTACTGTTGGGGACCCGATACATTTTTGGTTTTATATACTACTTCTCTTAGTGAATCAAATTACAAAATCTCTTTAAACAATTCTGTTGAAATTCACTAATCCCCTCTCCAAAGCTTTTCTCTCTTTCTCTCAAATGCCTAACTCTAATTCTTCTTCAAAGATCCCTATCTCCCAAGAAGTTGAAAACCCTAGTTCATTCAACTTTTCCTTTCCTACTCCAGAAGGCTGCAAAGAAATCTCCTGTGAAAAGGGATAAAGTTAGAAAATAGGTGGCTGAAAAATTAAAACCTGTAAAGGGACCAGGTCCTAGGGTTCAAAAACAAAGTGAAGAAAAGGAAATGACAAAGAAGGAGAGGATAACAACAATGGAGAACCAAAAGGTTTTAAATGGCAGAGTCTTTGACCCTGACACTCTAACCAAATTTGGCATGTCAAATCTTTTTGATGCTGTCTCCATTCAAGGATGGAACCATCTCTTTGAAACACCAGTTTCGTTCTTGCACGAACCTGAGGTGCATGAATTTTTCTACAAAATGGAACTTCTGGAAGGTGGTGGAATCACAACTACTGTCAGGGATGTCGAAATATGTCTTGATGAAGAAATTTTGGGGATCATTTTCGGAGTTCCTATGGAAGGAATTCGAACAATTGAAGGTTGTAAATATCCAGTGACTTCACTAAATTTGCCACAAAATATGGATATGTCAAAAGAGCAGGGTTACCAAAAAAGTTTCTCAAAGGGGAATATCAGTTGCTTTTCGAGTTCATTAACAAAGTGTTAGTGCCCAGAACTGAAAAGAGAATAATGACATCTGCTGCTGACCTTTTTATCATGGAGAAACTTGATGAACTTGAGGAGATCAACCTCCCTGCCATTATGCTGGAACACATGCACAGGGTAATGACTTGGAAAAGGGCAAAACATGGGATTCCGTATGGTTACTTGCTGAATTTTGTATTAAACCATTTCGAAGTGCCTTTGGGAAGAGGGGTACCTGGTACCACCAAGCAGATGTTCACTGCTGCTACCCTGCTGGAATGTGAGTGTGTTGAAGGGAAAGCTAGGGGAATATCTCAAGTGGCAGATGTTCTAGAGTAGCATGCTGCTCTTAAATGGGAAGTGACTGATCTTATTGAGATTCTGAATAACAAGGAGATTGAAATCGCTATACTAAAGTTTGAATTATTGAAGGCGTTTTCGAGGGGACCTGGTACCAGTGATGGAAATGAGCAGGTGTTACAAAAGTTGAGGGGTGAAAATGAAAGGCTGCTAAAGACAAATGCCTCACTCAGTGAGGAAGTTAAGTCTCTCAACAGGTAGCTTATCAAGGCTCATGAGGATGAAAAGGAGCGTCTATCTCTGTTTATGCGCACCCTCAATCCCCTTCCCCTCTATTCTAAAAGTGTCTTGTTTCCGTAGTTTCCCTCTTTGTTCTTCAATCCTGATTAAAACTCTTGTGGCTTTGTGTTGTTTTGACTGACTATAGTGGTCAGTATTCGTGATCTAATGCTATTTATGTTTCTTCCTTGTTTATGTGTGGCTTAATATTCTCTTTATGCCTACATACACATGTTCTGTGTGGCCCAAGACCCTGAATTCTTTATTGCCTTGCATTTAACTTGAATATGTTTATTGCTTCACCTTTTAAATGATGTCAAAAGGGGGAAGTTTTGTTGTAAAGGTTGGCTGTGGAATTAAGGGCATTGAACTAAGGGGGAACATACTAAAGGGGAGCATTATTGTTACTGGTACACTGAACAAAGTTGGAATTTGTTGTGTATTTGAATGAATGTCTTTAGACTCACATGAGGCTTTGTGTAGGTTGTTTGTCATCATAAAAAAAGGGGAAAATAATAAGTGCTAACACTCCTAGATGTTTTAATGATGTCCTCACAAGTGAAGGGACCTGGTCCTCTGTAGAGTATGCTCGTCTAGTGTCAATATGTTGTACAACTGTAAAAGGTGTCTGCGTCAAGAAGTTGGTGGAGTTGCAGAGTACTTAACCAATCAGAAGCGACGTGTAACATCTCGCAACTAGAAAGAACTAGAAGGAAGTTTAAAATTTGGAAATAGTTACTTTTTGAAAGAATGAGGAAATCTGGAAACTTTTAAGTAAGTTAAAGTGAGTTTTTGGTCAACTTCAAGTGGCAAAAATTCCTAGCTCATGATGAGTTAGGTGTTATTCCTGATATGGTTGGAAATCCCTTGGAATGATCTTTCCAACGCCGCTAAGTTTGCACGATTTTGAGTTTGTATGAGTAAGTTATACCCTTTGTAAGTTGGGTTGTTGGATTAAGGAAATGTCCAATCCGGAATTTTAAGGGGTATTTTAGTCTTTTCATTTCCCTATTATTTTAATCCATTTTTAGGAGTTTAATATGGGTCAAATCAGATTTTAGTCAGTTTTAGAATTTGGGATTTCACGCTAGGGCTAAGGAGAAAGGAGAAGAGAAAAGAAGAAGGAGAAAAGGGCAAATTCATCAAGATCGATCAAGAAAGTTGGTGTTTCGCCAAGGATTTACTTCTATTAGGTATGTGAGGCTCTCATAACGTTGGGATCGTTCTCCCACGTGCCAAACATATTAATTTCAGTTTGGATTTGACCTAAATGAGTTTGAGTATTGATGATTTTGATATCTATTTTTGAATTCATATATTGTTCTTGAATTTGACTGAGTTGGGAGGTTTCTGAATTTACGTCACATCTTAGAGTCGTTTCGAGTTAGGTTCTTAGGTACATTTGTTGGGTATCTGCATCTAAAAGTAATTTGAGAAAAAGAATCGAATTTAGGCGAATTGGGGTTAGAAATCGAAGAAGAAAATTCGTCGGACGATATTTGATGTCAGTGGCGCGTCGCGCCCCACTCCCCATTTTTGAAAATTTCTGCTTCGCGTCGCAAAGCTGTCACAGAGTCTTCTACCTCAAAAGACGTTCTCGAAACCAAAATTTAATTATGCCTCCGTGTCGCTAACCCACCTTCGTATTTTGATTTTTGGTCCTTTCTCATGTTTAGCTATCTAAAATCATTCCTAAACAATATGAGATCTTTCCAATCACAAATCAAAATCGTTGAATCCATAATTCAATTTAGGGATCAGTTAAGAGTCAAGTCAAGAGCAGTTAAGGTCAAAGTCAAGAGAAGTTACGGGTTAAGTTAAGATAAGTTCTTAAAGTTTTCAAAAGTCTTTTACAAATGTTTTAACTTTGTTTTAAGACTTAAGTTTTGAGTTCAGTAAAGATGTAAAGTTGAGGATCTTCTCATCAAAGAATTATATGGGGGACTATGTATTCCCAAAGAGATTTAAAAATGTTTTCACATTTTAATAAGAACGAAAACTGAGATATCAAAAGAGACTTCGGGCTAGTCTTCAAAAGAGAGTAATAGCTTTCTAAATAAAGCAAGAAGGGAACCTGAGATTTCCAAGATAGCCTTTGAGCTAAGTTTTGAGCACTAATCTCAAATTACAGAAGAAGTATGTTTTTAAAAACATAAGAGCTGGTATATTTTGGGAGTAGTATTTAGCACCGAATTGGGGGAGAGCATGAGTTCAGATAACTCACATCTCCATAAAAACATGTAGCCACCATGGGTAGAAAAGGGTCATACTTTTTAGATGAACCTTTTTCGAAATAGACTAGTGGATCCATTAGGAAGTTCAGGTTCTATACCTTTGGCCGGGTATAAGATGCTCTAGCAGCGTGAGGAAAATCGTTGTATCATCACAATAGCTCTTACGTGATGGTTGTCGGTTAGAGAAACTCCCACATAAGTTATTGTATTTTTATATACACAATTACTTGTATTTTTACATACATTTCAGAGTTATGTTGTATTCTTGCATACACACAGAGTTGATAGCATTTTTTTAAACAGTTTGTTTCTTTATATTGCACTTGTTTCAAATTGCTTTATATTGAAAGGAGTTCAGTCATATTGAGTTGAGTATTCAAAGTTGAGTATCCAGAGTTGACTATCCAGATTCGAATATCATATCTTTGAGCCGAATATCATATCTTTGAGTTGAATATCATATCCTTGAGTCGAGTATCTAATCTCTGAGTTGAGTGTCTTATCCTTGACTACTTCTGAGTTGAGTAAGTTTGAGTAGTTTTGAGTATCCTTGAGTATCCCTTGAGTTGAGTAAGTTTGAGAAGAGGTAAGTATGTTTCTTTTTATCAAGATTCAAGCTTATGTTTTTGTTTTAGAATTCCCCTTACATGCTCGTACATTCCACGTACTGAGCCATTTGGCCTGCATCTTCTCATGATGCAGACACATGTATTCAGGATCATCAACAGGAGCTTCGTTGATACATCCGAGAGTTCGAGTTAGCTATGGTGAGCCTCCTTGCTTTCGGAGGATTTCATTTACCTTTCAGTTATATCAGTTGTTGGGATGTCGTGGGTTTTGTCCCGACTTCAATGTTTATCAGTTAGAGGCTTCATAGATAGTCAGTATAGTTGAGAAGTCTGTATCATTTATTTTATTAAATGTTTTAAAAGACTTAAGTTGCCAATTTTGGGGCGAGTTGAATATATTTTATTATTCAGAGTTTTTCAATTGAGTTAAACCTTTGTATTTCAGTTTCATGAATTTTATTCAGTTTTTAAGCTTTGTATGCTTGAATCAGTTTTCCGCTTGTAATCAGCCAGGATGAGGGTTCGCTTGGGGACCAGCAATAGTTCTCGAGTGTCGGCCACGTCCAGGGTGTAGGCTCGGGTCGCGACAGTTTATGTGATGAGTTAAGTCTTTGCTGAGTTAGTAAGCCAGGCCAATGGTTCACTTGGGGCCAGCAATGGTCTTCGAGTGCTAGCCACGTCCATGGTGTAGGCTCGTGGCGTGACGCGACGAAGGTGTTTGTACATTGGATAATAATTCTTCATGACTAATATATTTACAAACACAAACACCAAATTATTCATTCATTCAAAGAGAGACATTTCATTCTTCAAAAAGCAGTAAGGACCTGATATAGTGCTTCATTTGCTTCATGTACCAGCTGTTACTTTGTTTGCTTGTAATCATGCTTATATTGTAGGAATCGTTTTTCTTGTGATAGAAACGTTTCAAGTTTGTGTGAATCATTGTAAGAACTAGGTTAAGGGTAACTTAGTGTCTTACTTTAAAGTCTATATTAATCAGTTAGG